>PVJX010022128.1:0-30983 GCA_004027295.1 Dolichotis patagonum | reverse complement strand
CTATTAACCCAGGGTAGAGGATTCGCTTGTCTTTCCAGAAACAGCCCCTCACCTTATGTGGATCCCCACATTCAATGTCCAGCCAACCACTGCCGCTGCCCTCAGAGATGGATTGACTGACACTCCACGACAGTCACCCAGGGGTGTACCAACTCGGCGCAGGAGGAGGTGCATCCCTAACACCACCACCACCCCTCCACCACATGGGGGGCCATTAAAGCATGCTGCAGCCAAGCCTGAAATCTCCTCCCTGTTCTGCCCAGGCTACTACTGAGCTGCTGCTGCAGGATACACCAATGCTGTCTCCCTCGCTCCTCAACAGTGACTCCCCAGCCTCTCAATAACCTATCCAGCTCCACCTCTGAGTCCTTTCAAATGCAGCAACAAATAAAAGCCTACACCCACATGGCTCTCTTAAACCTTCAGCAGCAAATAGACCTTCTAGATGCAGAACTACAAGATCTGTGGCATGTCGCTACAATGGTCCATGATCAAAAGTAGGCTTCTGTGGTGCTTTGCATTACTCCAAAACCTGCCAACCTGTTAGCTGTGCATCTTTCACTTTGTGATTGCATTTTGAGTCCATACAACAGCACCTATTGGAACTTGTCTCTACAGCTCACCAACCAAATACAGATAATTGAATCCATCCAAATGCCAGCGCTGACTGATACTGTTCTCACTGACCACTTACATAACCTACAATGCTTCTTTTTGTCCTCTAGTCTCCTCACTCTGGGACTCCTAGGATTACTGGGATTGTTTATATCTTATGGATGTTATGCACCCGGGTCCACACCCTACATTCTCAACAAGCCATGATGGCCTCCATACAATTGGAATTAATTTAAAAAAGAGGGGGAATATTTGGAAGGTCAAGGTCCTGAGGTCTGGCTTGCTGCCCTGGCAGAAGAGAGAGTCAGAGCACACTCAGACTTCCCTCTACTCAGCAAACTGAGTAGAGCATCCCTGCCAGGACCACCCCCCTCGGAACCTGCCCTACAGTGCATCCCCGCCTTTCCTAAGGCTACTTCCACCCTTCCTGAAGCTCAATCCCATCCTTCCTCTGAGCGCACTTCCACCCTTCCTCTTCAGTCTATATAGATTCCTGCACTTCTGTAAAATAATCAGATCTGCACCATCAGCCTGATATCTGGAGATGTCTCTCCATCACCCCTTACCAGTCCCCCGCTGCCCCCAAAATGATGCAGGACAACATTGACTGACTATGTCAAGCAGGAAAGGCAGAGAGGAAAACAGCATTCACACTCAAAAAATGTGAAAGTGAAAGCAAAACAGAACTTGTAGTAACTCACTATGCCATCCCATATGTCACGAATACAGTAATGTAAATACCAGAAAGAAAATGATGGTTCAAAAAAACAAAATTTTTGATCAATTTCTGTTTCTCTTTGGAAAAGTCTAGAAATTTCTCTTTAGTATTTTCCTTTTTCTCATTTCAGTTACTTTTATTGAAATCTATTTTTTGGTCAGAACTTAGGGCACCGAGCCAATCAGCAACTAGCCTGACACTCTGGTAAGTGACTGTGGTCTGGCAAGCCATGGCTACCCCAGGGCAGGGAAACAAGAAGCAAGAGCATACCCTGAGATCCGAGCCATGTTGGAACTTAGGGCACCGAGCCAACCAGTAACATGTCTTCCACCCCGGTAGGTGACTATGATCTGGCAAGCCACGGCCACCCCAGTGCAGGGAAACAAGAAGCAAGTGCATTTCCTGAGATCCGCACCATGTTGGAAATTAGGGGGCCGAGCCAACCAGTAACCTGCCTTGCACCCTGGTAAGTGACTGTGGTCTGGCAAGCCACGGCCACCATAGTGTGGGGAAACAAGAAGCAAGAGCATTTCCTGAGATCCACGCCATGTTGTAACTTAGGGCGCCAGCCAACCAGTAACATGGTTGCGCCCTGGTAAGGGACTGTGGTCAGGCATGCAGCGGATACCCCAGTGTGGGGAAACAAGAAGCAAGAGCATTTCCTCAGATCTGCATCATGTTGGAAATTAGGACGCCGAGCCAACCAGTAACCTGCCTTCCACCATGGTAAGTGACTGTTGTTTGGCAAGCCTCGTCCACCCCAGGGCACGGAAACAAGAAGCAGGAGCATTCCCTGAGATCTGAGCCATGTTCGAAATTAGGGTGCCAAGCCAACCAGTAACCTGCCATCCACCCTGCTAAGTCACTGTGGTCTGGCAAAACGTGGCCACCACAGGGTGGGGAAACAAAAAACAAGAGCATTTCCTGAGATCCGCGCCATGTTGGAACTTAGGGCACTGAGGCAACCAGGAACCTGCCTTCCACCCATCTAGGTGACTGTGGTCTGGCAAGCCATGGCACCCCAGTGCAGGGAAACAAGAAGCAAGAGCATTTCCTGAGATCCAAGACACGTTGGAAATTAGGATGCCAAGACAACCAGTAACATGCCTTCCGCCCTGCTAAGTCACTGTGGTCTGGCAAGTTGTGGCCACTACAGGGCGGGGAAACAAGTAGCAAGAGCGTTTCCTGAGATCCGTGCTATTATGAAACTTAGGGCACAGAGCCAACTAGTAATGTGTCTTCCGCCCTGGTAAGTGACTGTGGTCTGGCAAGGCGCAGCCACACCAGGGCTGGGAAACAAAAGCAAGAGTGTTTCCTGAGATCCGCTCCATGTTGGAACTTAAGGCACCGAGCCAACCAGTAACATTTAGCTTCCGCCCCCGTAGGTTTCTGTCATCTGGCAAGCCACAGCCACCCCAGTGCGGGAAAACAAGAAGCAAGAGCATTTCCTGAGATCCGCGCCATGTTGGAACTTAGGGGGCCGAGCCAACCAGTAACCTGCCTTGCGCCCTGGTAAGTGACTGTGGTCTGGCAAGATGCGGCCACCCCAGTGTGGGGAAGCAAGAAGCAAAAGCATTTCCTGAGATCCACACCATATTAGAATTCAGGGCACCAGGCCAACCAATAACATGGTTGTGAACTGGTAAGTGACTGTGGTCTGGAATGCGGCGGATACCCCAGTGTGGGGAAACAAGAAGCAAGAGCATTTCCTGAGATCAATGCCCTTTTAGAACTTAGGTTGCAGAGCCAACCAGTAACCTGCCTTGAGACCTGGTAAGTGACTGTGGTCTGGCACGACTCGGGGACCCCAGTGCAGAGAAACAAGAAACAAGAGCCTTTCCTGATCCACGCCAAGTTGGAACTTAGGGCGCTGAATCAACCAGTAACTTGCCTTGCACCATGGTATCTCACTGTGGTCTGGTAGGCCACGGCCACCCTAGGGTGGGTAAACAAGAAGCAAGATCGTTTCCTGAGATCCGTGCTATTTTGGAACTTCGGCACTGAACAACAAACAACGTGTTGAAACAAGAGCATTTCCTCAGATCCGCATCACGTTGGAAATTAAGGCAACAAGCCAACCAGTAACCTGCCTTCCACCCTGGTAAGTGACTGTGGTATGGCAAGCTGCGTCCACCCCAGGGAGGGGAAACAAGAAGCAAGAGCATTTCCTGAGATCCGAGCCATGTTTGAACTTAGCACACTAAGCCAACCAGTAACCAGCTATCCACCCTGCTAAGTCACTAAGGTCTGGCAAAACGTGGCCACCACAGGGTGGGGAAACAAAAATCAAGAGCGTTTCCTGAGATCCATGCCATGTTGGAAATTGGGCACCGAGGCAACCAGGAACCTGCCTTACGTCCCGATAGTTGACTGTGGTCTGGAAAGCCATGGGACCCCAGTGCAGGGAAACAAGAAGCAAGAGCATTTCCTGAGATTAAAGCCACGTTGGAAATTAGGGCGCCAAGCCAACCAGTAACATGTTTTCCACCCTGCTAAGCCACTGTGGTCTGGAAAGCCGCGGCCACCCCAAGGTGGGGAAACAAGAAGCAAGAGTGTTTCCTGAGATCCACGCCATGTTGGAACATAGGGCACTGAGCCAACCTGTAACCTGCCATCTGCCCTGGTAATGGACTGCTGTCTGGCCAGCCGCGGCCACCCCAGTGTGGGGAGACAAGAAACAAGAGCGTTTCCTGAGATCCGCGCCATGTTTGAACTTAGGGCGCTGAGCCAACCACTAACCTGACTTTCGAAATGGTAAGTGACTGTGTTCCGGCAAGACTGGGGCACCCCAGTGTGCGAAAACAAGGAATAAGATCCTTTCCTGATCCATGCCATTGTGGAACTTAGGGCGCCGAATCAAACAGTAACCTGCCTTGTGCCCTGGTATGTGACTGTGGTCTGGCATGCCGCAGCCACCCCAGTGTGGGGAAACAAGAAGGAAGAGCATTTCCTCACATCTGCGTCATGTTGGAAATTTAGGCACAGAGCCAACCAGTAACCTGCCTTCCACCCTGGTAAGTGACTGTGGTTTGGCAAGCCACGTCCACCCCAGGGCGCGGAAACAAGAAGCAAGAGCATTTCCTGAGATCTGAGCCATGTTGGAACTTATGGCGCCAAGCCAACCAGTAACCTGCCATCCACCCTGCTAAGTCACTATGGTCTGGCAAAACGTGGCCACCACAGGGTGGGGAAACAAAGATAAAGAGCATTTCCTGAGATCCGCATGATGTTGGAAGATAGGGCAGCAAGGCAACCAGGAACCTGCCTTATGGCCCGCTACGTGACTGTGGTCTGGCAAGCCATGGCACCACAATGCAGGGAAACAAGAAGCAAAAGCATTTCCTGAGATCCAAGCCTCGTTGGAAATTAGGGCACCAAGCCAACCAGTAAGATGCCTTCCTCCCTGCTAGGCCACTGTGGTCTGGCAGGACGTGGACACCACAGGGCAGGGAAATAAGAAGCAAGAGTGTTTCCTGAGATCGGCGCCATATTGGAACTTAGGGCACCGAGCCAACCAGTAACCTGCCTTCCGCCCAAGTAGGTGACTGTGGTCTGGCAAGACACAGCCAACAAAGTGTGGGGAAACAAGAAGCAAGAGAATTTCCTGAGATCCCAGACATGTTGGAAATTAGGGCTCCAAGGCAACCAGTAACATGCCTTAGACCCTGCTAATTCACTGTTGTCTGGCAAGATGTGGCCAGCACAGGGTGGGTAAACAAGTAGCAAGTGCGTTTCCTGGGAACTGCGCTATGTTGCAACTTGGGCACCGAGAAACAAGTAATGGGTCTTCTGCCCTCGTAAGTGACTGTGGTCTGGCATGCCACGGCCACACCAGGGTGGGGAAAAAAGAAGCAAGAGCATTTCCTGAGATCCCAGCCATGTTGGAAATTAGGGCGCCAAGCCAACCAGTCACATGCCTTGCGCCCTGTTAAGTCACTGTCTTCTGGCAAGACGTGGCCACCACAGGGCTGTGAAATAACTAGCAAGAGCATTTCCTGAGATCGGTGCTATGACAGAACTTAGGGCACTGAGCCAACCAGTAACGTGTCTTCCACCCTGGTAAGTGACAGTGGTCTGGCAAGCCGCCACCACCACAGGGTGGGGAAAGAAGAAGCAAGAGCGTTTCCTGAGATCCGTGCCATTTTGGAACTTAGAGCACAGAGCCAACCAGTAACCTGCCTTCCACTCTGGTAAGTGACTGTTTTATGGCAAGCCACGTCTACCCCAGTGTGGGGAAACAAGAAGCAATGTCGTTTACTGAGATCCACGACATGTTGGAACTTAGGGTGCCGAGCCAACCAGTAACATGTTTGTGCCTTGGTAAGTGACTGTTTTTTGGCATGCCGCGGATACCCCAGTGTGGGGAAACAAGAAGCAAGAGCGTTTCCTGAGATCAACGCCATGTTTGAACTTAGAGTGCCAAGCCAACCAGTAACCTGCCTTGCAACCTGGTATGTGACTGCAGTCTGGCAGGCCTTGGCCACCCCAGGGCGGGGAAACAAGAAGAAAGAGCGTTTCCTGAGATACGCATCATGTTGGAACTTAGGGCACCGAGCAAATCAGTAACCTGCCTTCCGCCCCAGTAGGTGACTGTGGTCTGGCAAGCCACGGCCACCCCAGTGTGGGGAAACAAGAAGCAAGAGCATTTCCTGAGATCTGCGCCATGTTGGAACTTAGGGCACTGAGCCAACCAGTAACCTGCCTTCCGCCCTGGTAAGTGACTGTGGTCTGGCAAGCCACGGCCACACCAGTGTGGGGAAACAAGAAGCAAGTGCGTTTCGTGAGATCCACGCCATGTTGGAACTTAGGGTGCCGAGCCAACCAGTAACATGGTTGCACCCTGGTAAGTGACTGTGGTTTGGCATGCCGCGGATACCCCAGTGTGGTGAGACAAGAAGCAAGAGCGTTTCCTGAGATCCGTGCCATATTGGATCTTAGGGTGCTGAGCCAACCACTAAACTGCCTTTCGACCTGGTAAGTGACTGTGGTCTGGCAAGACTCGGGCACTCCAGTGTGGGGAAACAAGGAACAAGAGCCTTTTCTGATCCGTGCCATGTTGGAACTTATGGCACCGAATCAACCAGTTACCTGCCTTGCGCCCGAGTAAGTGACTGTGCTCTAGCATTCCGCAGCCACCCCAGTGTGGGGAAACAAGAAGCAAGAGAGTTTCCTCAGATCCGCATCATGTTGGAAATTAAGGCACCGAGCCAACCACTAACCTGCCTTCCACCCTGGTAAGTGACTGTGGTTTGGCAAGCCGTGTCCACCCCAGGGATGGGAAACAAGAATCAAGAGCATTTCCTGAGATTCGAGCCATGTTCGAACTTAGGGCGCCAAGCCAACCAGTAACCTGCTATCCACCCTGC
Organism: Dolichotis patagonum; assembly: GCA_004027295.1. Taxonomy (NCBI): domain Eukaryota; kingdom Metazoa; phylum Chordata; class Mammalia; order Rodentia; family Caviidae; genus Dolichotis; species Dolichotis patagonum. The sequence goes on along the minus strand of PVJX010022128.1, from coordinate 24,284 downwards.
TAAGTCACTATGGTCTGGCAAAATGTGGCCACCTCAGGGTGGGGAAACAAAAATCAACAGCGTTTCCTGAGATCCATGCCATGTTGGAACTTAGGGCACCGAGGCAACCAGGAACCTGCCTTATGCCCCGATAGGTAACTGTGGTCTGGCAAGCCATGGCACCCCAGTGCAGGGAAACAAGAAGCAAGAGCATTTCCTGAGATGCAAGCCACGTTGGAAATTAGGGTGCCAAGCCAACCAGTAACATGTCTTCTGCCCTGCTAAGCCACTGTGGTCAGGCAAGAAGTGGCCACCACAGGGAGGGGAAACAAGAACAAGAGCGTTTCCTGAGATCTGCGATATGTTGGAACTTAGGGTAATGAGCCAACCAGTAACGTGTCTTCCGCTCTGGTAAGTGACTGTGGTCTGGCAAGCCGTGGCCACCCCAGGGCGGGGAAACAAGAAGAAAGTGTGTTTCCTGATATCCACGCCATGGTGGAAGTTAGGGCACCGAATCAACCAGTAACCTGCCTTCCGTCCAAGTAGGTGACTATGGTCTGGCAAGCCCCGGCCAACAAATGGTGGGGAAACAAGAAGCAAGAGCATTTCCTGAGATCCAAGCCATGTTGGAAAATAGGGCGCCAAGCCAACCAGTAACATGCCTTCCGCCCTGGGAAGTGACCATCGTCTGGCAAGCCACAGCCAACCCAGGGCTCGAAAACCTGAAGTATATCATTTCCTGAGTTCCTCACAATGTTGTAACTTAGGGCGCTGAGCCAACCAGTAAGCAGCCTGCTGCCCTGGTAAGTGACTGTGGTTTGGCAAGACGTGACCACCCACAGTGTGGAAACAAGAAGCAGAGCATTTCCTGAAATCCACAGCATGTTGGAACTTAGGGTGCCAAGCCAACCAATAAGCAGCCTGGTGCCCTGGGAAATGACTGTGGTCTGGCAAACCATGGCCGGAAACAAGAAGCAGAGTGTTTCCTGAGATCTGCATTTTGTTGGAACTTTGGGGGCCGAGCCAACCAGTAAGCAGCCTTCCGCCCTGGGAAGTAACTGTGGTCTGGCAAGGCGCGACCACACCAGGGCACGGAAACAAGAAGCAGAGAGTTTCCTGAAATCCACACCATGTTGGAAATTAAGGCTCCGAGCCAACCAGTAAGCAGCACTCCACCCTGTTAAGTGACTGTGGTCTATCAAGCCGCGGCCACCCGAGTGTGGGGAAACAAGCAGCAAAAGCATTTCCTGAGATCGATGCCATGTTGGAATTTAGGTCACCGAGCCAACCAGTAAGCAGCCTGCCGCCTTGGGAACTGAATGTGGACTGGCCAGCCGTGGCCACACCCCAGGGCATGGAAACAAGAAGCAGAGCATTTCCTGAAATCTGTGCCATGTTGGAACTTAGGGCACCAAGCCAACCAGTAAGCAGCCTTCCGCCCTGGTAAGTGATTGCTGTCTTGCAAGCTGCGGCTACTCAAGGGCCGCGAAACAAGAAGCAAGAGCATTTCCTGAGATCCACACCACGTTGGAACTTAGGGCGCAGAGCCAACAAGTAAACACCCTGCCGCCCTGGGTAGTGACTGTGGTCGGACAAGCCCCGGCCAACCAAGGGCACTGAAAGAAGAAGCAGATCATTTCCTGAGATCCATGCAATGTTGGATCTTTTGACGCTGAGCCAACCAGTAAGCAGCCTGCTGCCATGGGAAGTGACTGTGGTCTGGAATGTCGTGACCACCCCAGGGCGGGGAAACAATAAGCAAGTGTGTTTCCTGAGATCCGCGCCATGTTGGAATTTAGTGTGCCAAGCCAACCAGTAAGCACATTGCTGCCCTGGGTAGTGACTGTGTTCGGGCAAGCCCTGGCCACCCCAGGGTGCAGAAACTAGAAGCAGAGCGTTTCCTGAGATCTGTGCCATGTTGGAAAGTAGGGTGCCGAGTCAACCAGTAAGCAGCCTGTCGCCCTGGGAAGTTACAGTGCTCTGGCAAACTGCGGCCAAACCAGGGTGTGGAAACAAGAACCAAGAGTGTTTCCTGAGATCCACGCCATATGGGAACTTATGGCGCTGAGCCAATCAGTAAAAGCCTTCGGCCCTGGGAAGTGACTGTGTTCTGGCAAGCCACGATAACCACAAGTGGGGAAAAAAGAAGCAGAGCGTTTCCTGAAATCCACGCCATATTGGAACTTAAGGCTCCGAGCCAACCAGTAAGCAGCCTTCCACCCTTGTAAGTGACGGTGGTCTGGCAAGCCATGGCCACCACCGGGCGTGGAAAGAAGAAGCAAGAATGTTTCCTGAGATCCCCGCCATGTTGGAAATTATGGCGCTGAGCCAACCAGTAAGCAGCGTGCGGCTCTGGGAAGTGACTGTGCTCTGGCAAGCTGCGGCCTCCCCAGGGCCTGGAAACAAGAAGCAGAGTGTTTCCAGAGATCCACACCATGTTGGAACTTAGGGCACCAATCCAATCACTAATCACCCTGATGCCCTGGGAAGTGACTGTGGTCAGGCAAGCCGCGGCCATCCCAGGGTGTGGGGAAAAAAAGCAGAGTATTTCCTGAGATCTGCACCATGATGGAACTTAGGGCACTGAGCCAACCAGTAAGCTGTCTGCCCCCTGGAATGTGAGTGTGGTCTGGCAAGGCGTGGCCACCCCAGGATGTGGAAACCAGAAGCAGAGAGTTTCCTGAGATCTGCAAGATTTTGGAACTTAGGGCACCATCCAACCAGTAAGCAGCCTTCTGACCAGGTAAGTAAATGTGATCTGGCAACCCGAGACCACCTAGGGGTGTGGAAAAAAGAATCAAGAGCATTTCCTGATATCTGCGCCATGTTGGAAGATAGGGGGCCAAGCCAACCAGTAAGCAGAGTGCCGCCCTGGAAGTGACTGTGGTCTGGCAAGCCGCGGCCACACCAGGGCACAGAAACAAGAAGCAGAGCATTACCTGAGATCCTCGCCATGTTGGAAATTAGGGCGCAGAGCCAACCAGTAAGCAGCCTGATGCCCTGGGAAGTGACTGTGGTCTGGCAAGCCACGGCCACCCCAGGGCAAGGAAAGAAGAAGTAGAGCGTTTCCTGAAATCCATGGCATGTTGGAATATAGGGCACCGAGTCAACCAATAAGCAGTATTTCGAACTGATAAGTGACTGTGGTCTGGCAAGCCACAGCCAACCCAGGGCGGGGAAACAAGAAGCAAGAGCATTTCCTGATATCCACAACATGTTTTAACTTAGGGCACAGATCCGCGCAATAAGCAGCCTGCCACCCAAGGAAGTGACTGTGGTCTGGCAAGCCGCGGCCACCCCAGTGTCCAGAAACAAAAAGCACAATATTTTCTGATTTCTGCACCATGTTGGAACTTAGTGCACTGAGCCAAACAGTAAGCAGCCTGCAGCCCGGAGAAGTGATTGTGGCCTGGGAAGCCGCCACCACTCCAGGACGCGGAAACAAGAAGCAGAATATTTCTTGAATTCCGCACCATCTTGGAACTTAGGGCACCCAGCCAACCAGAAAGCAGCCATCTGCCTTGGTTAGTGAATGTGGTCTGGCAAGCAGAGACCACCCCGGGGTGAGGAAATAAGAAGCAAGAGTGTTTCCTGATATCCGTGCCATGTTGGAACTTAGGGTGCTGAGCCAAACAGTAAGTAGCCTGCTGCACTGTTAAGTGACTGTGGTCTGGCGAGCGGTGGCAACCCCATGCTCGGGAAACAAGTAGCAAGATCATTTAATGAGATCCGTGCCATGTTGGAAATTAGGGCTCTGAGCTAACCAGTAAGCAGCCTGTCACCCTGGGAAATGACTGTGGTCTGGCAAGCTGAGTCCACACCAGGGCGGAGAAATAAGAAGCAGAGCATTTCCTGAGATCCTCGCCATGTTCGAACTTAGGGGGCTGAGCCAACCAGTAAGCAGCCTGCCTCCCTGGGAAGTGACTGTGGTCTGGCAAGCCGAGACCACCCCACAGTGTGGAAACAAGAAGCAGATTATTTCCTGAAATCCACGCCATGTTGCAACTTATGGCGCCGAACCAACCAGTAAGCAGCCTGCTGCCCTGGGTAGTGACTGTGGTCGGTCAAGTTGGGGCAACCCCAGTGCACGGAAAGAAGAAGCAGAGCATTTCCTCAAATCAGCACCACTTTGGAACTTAGAACAGCAAGAAAACCAGTAAGCAGCCTTCAGCCCTGGTAAGTGACTGTGGTCTGGAGAGCCGAGGTTACCCCAGGCGGGGAAACAGGAAGCAAGAGTGTCTCCTGAGATCCATGCAATGCTGTAATGTAGGGCTATGAGTCAAGCAGTAAGCAGCTTGCCACCCTGGAAAGTGACTGTGGTCTGGCAAGCCGCGGCCAACCCAGGATGCGGAAACAAGAAGCAAAGCATTTCCTGAGATGCACACCATGCTGTAACTCAGGAGGTCCAACCAGTAAGTAAGCAGCCTGCTGCCGTGGGAAGTGAGAGTGGTCTGGCAAGCCACGGCCACCCCAGGGCATGCATACAAGACTCAAGAGAGTTTCCTTAGATCTGCGCCTTGTTGGAACTTATGGTTTAGAGCAAACCAGGAAGAAGCCTGCCGCCTTGGTAATTGACTGTGGCCTGGCAATCTGTGGCCACCCCAGGGCGAGGAAACAAGAAGCAGAGCATTTCCTGAGATCTGGGCAATGTTGGTACTTAGGGCGCCGAACCAACCGGTAAGCAGCCTGCTGCCCTGGGAAGTGACTGTGGTCTGGCAAGCCGCGAAAACCCCATGGTGTGGAAACAAGAAGCAGAGCATTTCCTGAAATCCACACCATGTTGGAACTTAGGGCCCCGAGGTAACGAGTAAGCAGCCTGCCGCCCTGGTTAGTGACTGTGGTCGGTCAAGCCATGACCACCCCAGGGTGTAGAAACAAGAAGCAAAGTGATTCCTGAAATCCGCACCATGTTGGAACTTAGGTCGCCAAGGAACCATTAGGCAGCCTCCCGCCTTCTAAGTGACTGTGGATTGGAAAGCCACACACACACCAGTTCCGGGAAACAAGAAGCAAGAATGTTTCCTGAGATCTGCGCCATGTTGGAACTTAGGGCACTGAGGAAACCAGTGAGCAGCCTGCCGCTCTGGTAGTGACTGCAGTCTGGACAGCTGCAGCCACCCCAGCATGGGAAAACAAAAAGCAAGAGCGTTTCCTAAGATCCGTGCCATGTTAAATTTATGATGCTGAGCCAACCAGTAAGCAGCCTGTGCCCTCGTAAGTGACTGTGGTCTGACAAGACTCGGGCATGCCAGGGCAGAAAGTAAATAGCAAGGGCATTTCCTGATATACACGCCATGTTGGATCTTAGGGCACCGAGCCAACAAGTAAGCAGGCTGCGCACTGGGAAATGACTGTGGTTTGGCAAGCCATGGCTACCCCAGGGCGTGAAAACAAGAAGCAGAGCATTTCCAGAGATCCATGCCATGTTGGAACTTAGGTCGCCGAGCCAACCACTAAGCAGCCTGCCGCCCTGGTAACTAACTGTTGTCTGGAAAGCCAAGGACAACCCAGGGCATGGAAACAAGAAGCAGGTAGTTCCCTGAAATCCATGCCATGTTGGAACTTAGGGCAACAAGCCAACCAGTAAGGAGCCTTCCTCACTGGCAAGTGACTGTGGTCTGGCAAGCCGTGGCCACCTCAGGGCGTGGAAAGAATAAGTAGAGCATTTCCTGAAATCCGGACCTTCTTGGAACTTAGGGCACCGAGCCAGTCAGTAAGCAGCCTGCCGCCCTGGGAAGTGACTGTTGTCTGGAAAGCCGTGGCCAACCCAGGGCGGGGAACGAAGTAGGAAGAAGGATACCTGAGATGCGAGACATGTTGGAACTTAGGGTGCCGAGCCAACCATTAAGCAGCCTGCTGCCCTGGGAAGTGACTGTGGTCTGGCAAGCCACGGCCACACCAGAGTGTGGAACAAAGAGGTAGAGCATTTCCTGAAATCCGCACCATCTTAGAACTTAGGGTGCCAAGCCAAGCAGTAAGCAGCCTGCTGCCCTGGTTAGTGACTGTGATTGGTCAAGCCGTGGCCACACCAGCGAGTGGAAATAAGAAGCAATGCGATTCCTGAAATCCGAGCCATGTTGGATCTTAGGTCACCAAGCCAACCATTAAGCAGCCTGCCACCCTGGGAAGTGACTGTGGTCTGGCAAGCCGCAGGCCCCGCTGGGTGGGGAAACAAGAAGCAAGTGCATTTCATGAGATCTGCACCATGTTGGAAGTTAGGGCACCGAGCCAACAAGTAAGCAGCCTGCTGCTCTGGTAAATGAATGTGGTCTGGCAAGCCGAGACCACCCCGGGGCGGGAAACAAGAGGCAAGAGCATTTCCTCAGATGCGGGTCATGTTGGAACATAGGGCACTGAGCCAACCAGTAAGCAGCCTTTCGCCCTGGGAAGTGACTGTCGTCTGGCAAGCCACGGCCAACCCAGGCCTCGGAAACCAGAAGTAGATCATTTCCTGTGTTCTGCAGGATGTTGGAACTTAGGGCACTGAGCCAACCAGTAAGCAGCCTGCTGCCCTGGTAAGTGACTGTGGTCTGGCAAGCCTTGGCCACCCCAGGGCGTGCAAAGAAGTAGAGCATTTCCTGAAATCCAGACCTTCTTGGAACTTAGGGCACCGAGCCAGTCAGTAAGCAGCCTGCCGCCCTGGGAAGTGACTGTGGTCTGGAAAGCCGTGGCCAACCCAGGGCAGGGAACAAAGTAGGAAGAAGGTTACCTGAGATGCTCGACATGTTGGAACTTAGGGCGCCGAGCCAACCATTAAGCAGCCTGCCGCCCTGGGAAGTGACTGTGGTCTGGCAAGCCATGGCCACACCAGGGTGCGGAACAAAGAGGTAGAGCATTTCCTGAAATCCCCACCATCTTAGAACTTAGGGTGCAAAGCCAACCAGTAAGCAGCCTTCTGCCCTGGTAAGTGATTGTTTTCTGGCAAGCCGCAGCTAATCAATGTCTGGGTAACAAGAAGCAAGAGCATTTCCTGAGATCCGCACCATGTTGGAACTTAGGGCGCCGATCCAACAAGTAAAAGCCTTCAGCCCTTGGAAGTGACTGTGGTCTGGCAAGCCATGATAGCCAGAAGGTGGGGAAAAAAGAAGCATAGCGTTTCCTGAAATCCACGCCATGTTGGAACTTAAGGCTCTGAGCCAATCAGTAAGCAGCCTTCCGCCCTGGAAAGTCACTGTGGTCTGGCAAGCCACGGCCACCACAGGGCATGGAAAGAAGAAGCAAGAATGTTTCCTGAGATCCCCGCCATGTTGGAAATTACGGCGCTGAGCCAACCAGTAAGCAGCGTGCCACTCTGGGAAGTGACTGTGCTCTGGCAAGCTGCAGCCACCCCAGGGCCCGGAAACAAGAAGCAAAATGTTTCCAGAGATCCATGCTATGTTGGAACTTAGGGCGCCAATGAAATCTCTAATCACCCTGATGCCCTGGGAAGTGACTGTGGTCTGTCAAGCTGTGGCAACCCCAGCACTCGGAAAGAAGAAGCAGAGCATTTCCTCAAATCCACACCACATTGGAAATTAGAGCAGCAAGAAAACCAGTAAGCAGCCTTCGGCCCTGGTAAGTGACTGTGGTCTGGATAGCCACGGATACCCCAGGAGGGGAAACAAGAAGCAAGAGTGTCTCCTGAGATCCGCACCATGCTGTAACTTAGGACAAAGAGTCAAGCAGTAAGCAGCCTGCTGCCCTGGAAAGTGACTGTGGTCTGGCAAGCCAGGCCACCCCAGGGCGTGGAAACAAGAAGCAGAGCATTTCCTGAGATCCACAACATGCTGGAAGTTAGGGCGCCCAGCCAATAAGTAAGCAGCCTGCCGCCGTGTGAAGTGAGAGTGGTCTGGCAAGCCACAGCCACCCCAGGGTGTGCAAACAAGACACAAGAGCATTTCCTTAGATCCACGCCTTGTTGAAATTTATGGTGCAGAGCTAACTAGGAAGCAGCGTGCCGCCCTGGGAATTGACTGTTTCCTGGCAAGCCGTGGCCACCCCAGGGTGAGGAAACAAGAAGCAGAGCATTTCCTGAGATCTGGGCAATGTTGGAACTTAGGGCGTCGAACCAACTGGTAAGGAGCTTGTCGCCCTGGGAAGTGACTGTGGTCTGGCAAGCCGCGAAAACCCCATGGTGCAGAAACAAGAAGCAGAGCATTTCCTGAAGTCCACAACACGTTGGAACTTGGGGGTCCGAGTTAATGAGTAAGCAGCCTGCTGCCCTGGTTAGTGACTGTGGTCAGTCAAGCCATGGCCACCCCAGGGCATGGAAACAAGAAGCAAAGCGATTCCTGAAATGGGCACCATGTTGGAACTTAGGTCACCAAGACAACCATTAAGCAGCCTTCTGCCTTCTAAGTGACTGTGGTTTGGAAAGCTGCACCCACCCCAGGTCGGGGAAACAAGAAGCAAGAATGTTTCCTGAGATCTGCGCCATGTTGGAACTTAGGGCCCCGAGCCAACCATTAAGCAGTCTGTCGCCCTGGTAAGTGACTGTGGTCTGGCAAGCCTCAGACACGCCAGGGCCCAAAGTAAATAGCAAGGGCATTTCCTGATATACACGCCATGTTGGATCTTAGGGCACCGAGCCACCCAGTAAGCAGGCTGCCGCACTGGGAAGTGACTGTGGTTCGGTAAGCCATGGATACCCCAGGGCGTGGAAACAAGAAGCAGAGCATTTCCAGAGATCCGTGCCATGTTGGAACTTAGGGCACTGAGCAAACCACTAAGCAGCCTGCCACCCTGGTAAGTGACTGTGGTGTGAAAAACCACGGCCTCCCCATGGGGCCGAAAAAAGAAGCAGAGGGCTTCCTGAAATCCGTACCATGTTGGAACTTAGGGCCACAAGCCGACCATTGAGCAGCCTTCTGGCCTGGTAAGTGACTGTGGTCTGGCAAGCTGCTGCCACTCCAGGAAAGGGAAACAAGTGGCAAGAGCATTTTGAGAGATCCTCACCATGTTGGAACTTAGGGCACCAAGCTAACCAGTAAGCAGCCTGCTGCCCTGGGAAGTGACTGTGTTCATGCAAGCCGTGTCCACACCGTGGCGCAGAAACAAGAAGCAGAGCATTTCCTGAGATCCTCTCCATGTTGGAACTTAGGGCACCGAGCCAACCAGCAAGCAGCCTGCCGCCCTGGAAAGTGACTGTGGTCTGGCAAGCTGCGGCCACACCAGGGCTCAGAAAGAAGAAGTACAGCATATCCTGAAATCCGCACCGTCTTGGAACTTAGGGCGCAGAGCCAACCAGTGAGCAGCATTTGGACCTATTAAGTGACTGTGGTCCATCAAGCCATGGCCACCCCAGGTCGTGGAAACAAGAATCAAAGTGATTCCTGAAATCCGAGCCATGTTGGAACTTAGGACACCAAGCCAACCATTAAGCAGCCTTCTGCCCTTGTACGTGACTCTTGTCTGGCAAGCCAGGACCACCCCAGGGAGGGGAAACAAGAAGCAAGTGTGTTTCCTGAGATTCTCGCCATGTTGGAACTTAGCGCGCTGAGCCAACCAGTAAGCAGCCTGCACTCTGGTAGTGACTGTGGTCTGGACAGCTGTGGACAAACCAGGGCAGGGAAACAAAATGCAAGAGATTTTCCTGAGATCCGTGCCATGTTGGAACTTATTGCACCGAGTCAACCAGTAAGCAGCCTGCCGCCCTGGTAAGTGACTGTCCTCTGACAAAACGCGGCTACCCCTGGCCGGGGAAGGAAGCAGCAAGAGTGTTTCCTGAGATGCACGACATTTTGTTACTTAGGGCACTGAGCCAACCAGAAAGCAGCCTGCCACCCTTTGAAGTGACTGTGGTCTGTGAAGCCACGACCACCCCAGGGCGTGGAAAGAAATAGAGCATTTCCTGAAATCTGCACCATCTTAGAAGTTAGGGTGCCGAGCCAACCAGTAAGCAGTCTGCTGCCCTGGTAAGTGACTGTGGTTGGTCAAGCCGTGGCCACCGCAGGGCATGGAAACAAGAAGCAAGGGTGTTTCCTGCAATCTGCACCATGTTGGAACTTAGCGCGATGAGCCAAACAGTAAGCAGCCTGCACTCTGGTAGTGACTGCGGTCTGTACAGCTGCGGCCACACCAGGGCAGGGAAACAAAATGCAAGAGCTTTTCCTGAGATCCACGCCATGTTGGAACTTATTGCGCCAAGTCAACCAGTAAGCAGCCTGCCGCCCTGGTAAGTGACTGTTGTCTGGCAAGCCGCGGCCACCCCAGGCCCGGGAAAAGGGTAGGAAGATCATTTCGTGAGATGCACACCATGTTGGAAATTTGGGCACTGAGCTAACCAGTAAGCAACCTGCCGCCCTGGGAAGTGACTGTGGTCTGGCAACTCGCGTCCACCCAAAGGCACAGAAACAAGAAGCAGAGCGTTTCCTGAGATCCTCGCCATGTTGAAAGTTAGGGTGCTGAGCCAACCAGCAAGCAGCCTGCTGTCCTGGGAAGTGACTGTAGTCTGGGAAGCCGTGGCCACCCCAGGAGGCAGAAACAAGAAGCAGAGCATTTCCTGAAATCTGCGCCATCTTGTAACTTAGTGCGCCGAGCCAACCAGTAAGCATCCTGCCACCCTGGGAATTGACTGTGTTCTGGCAAGCCGCGGCCAACCTAGGATGGAGAAACAAGAAGCAGAGCATTTCCTGAAATCCTCACCATGTTGGAACTTAAGGCGCCGAGCCAACCAGTAAGCAGCCATCCGCCCTGGGAATTGACTGCGGTTTGGCAAGCCATGGCCACCCCTGGGCGTGGAAAGAAGAAATAGAGCATTTTCTGAAATCTGTACCATCTTGGAACTTAGGGCATCAAGCCAGCCAGTAAGCAGCCTGCCACCCTGGGAAGTGACTGTGGTCTGGCAAACCGCGGCCAACCCATGGTGCAAAAACAAGAAGCAGAGCATTTCCTGAAATCCATGTCATGTTTCAACTTAGGGCTCCAAACCAACCAGTAAGCATCGTGCTGTCCTGGGTAGTGACTGTGGTCCATCATGCCGTGGCCACCCCAGGGTGGGGAAATGAGAAGCAAGAGTGTTTCCTGAGATCCGCAATATGTTGGAACTTACCACGCTGAGCCAACCAGTAAGCAGCCTGCCACTATGGCAGTGACTGTGGTTTGGACAACCGCGGCCTCCCCAGGTCAGCGAAACAAAAAGCAAGACCATTTCCAGAGATCCACACCATGTTGGAAATTATGGCGCCGAGTCAACCAGTAAGCAGCCTGTCGCCCTGGTAAGTGACTGTGTTCTGGCAATCCACGGCTACCCCAGGGCAGGGAATGAAGTAGCAAGAGGGTTCCTGAGATGTGCAACATGTTGAAAATTAGGCCACTGAGCTCAATAGTAAGCAGCCTGATGCCCTGGGAAGTGACAGTGCTCTGGCAAGCAGTGGCCAAACCACAGCACGGAATCAAGAAGCAGAGCATTTCCTGAGATCCATGCGATGTTGGAATGTAGGGCGCAGAGCGAACCAGTAAACAGCCTGCCGCCCTGGGAAGTGACTGTTGTCTGGCAAGCCACGGCCAACCCAGGGCGTGGAAACCAGAAGCAGAGCATTTCCTGAGTTCCGCGCCTTGTTCGAACTTAGGGCGCTGAGCCAAGCAGTAAGCACCTTGCCTCCATGGGAAGTGACTGTGGTCTGGCAAGCCACAACCACAGCAGAGAGGGGAAAGAAGTAGCTAGAGTGTTTCCTGAGATAGACACCATGTTGGAACTTAGGGCACCTAGCCAACCAATAAGCAGGCTGCCGCCCTGGGAAGTGACTGTGCTTTGGCAAGCCGTGGCTACTTGAGGGTGCGGAAACAAGAAGCAGAGCATTTCCTGAGATCTGAAACATGTTGGAATTTAGGTCACTGAGCCAACCACTAAACAGCCTGCCGCCCTGGTAAATGACTGTGATCTGGAAAGCCAAGGACAACCCAGGGTGTGGAAAAAAGAAGCAGATCATTTCCTGAAATCTGCACCACGTTCGAACTTAGGGCAACAAGGCAACGAGGAAGCAGCCTTCCTCCCTGTTATGTGATTGTGGTCTAGCAAGCTGTGGACACCCCAGGGCGTAGAATGAAGAAGTAGAGCATTTCCTGAAATCCGCACCATCTTGGAACTTAGGGCGCCGAGCCAACCAGAAAGCAGCCTGCTACCCTGGGTAGTGACTGTGGCCGGTCAAGCCATGGCCACCCCAGGGTGTGGAAACAAGAAGCAATGCAATTCATGATATGCGCGCCATGTTGGAACTTAGGTCGCCAAGCCAACCATTAAGCAGCCATCCTCCCTTGTAAGTGACTGTGGACTGGACAGCCACGGCCAACCCAGGGCAGGAAACAACAAGCAAGAGCATTTCCTGAGATCCGCGCCATGTTGGAACGTAGGGCGCAGAGCCAACCAGTAAACAGTCTGCCGCCCTGGTAAGTGACTGTGGTGTGGCAAGCCTGGTCCAACCCATGGGGGGAAAGGAAGTAGCAAGTGTGTTTCCTGAGATACATGCCATGTTGAATCTTAGGGCACCGAGCCAACCAGTAAGCAGGCTGCTGCCTTGGGAAGTGACTGGTCTGGCAAGCCATGGCTACCCAGGGCAGGGAACGAAGTGGCAAGAGGGTTTCCTGATATGCGTGACATGTTGGAACTAGGGCGCCGAGACAAACAGTAAGCAGCCTGACTCTGTGGGAAGTGACTCTGGTCTGGCATACTGCGGGCAACCCATGGCGCGGAAACCAGAAGCAGATCATTTCCTGAGTTCCTCACATTGTTGGAACTTAGGGTGCTGAGCCAACCAGTAAGCAGCCTGCTGCCCTGGGAAGTGACAGTTGTCAGGCAAACCACGGCAACCCCGGGGCGGGGACCGAAGTAGCAAGAGGGTTTCCTGAGATGTGAGACATGTTGGAACTAGGGAACCGAGACAAACAGTAAGCAGCCTAATGCCCTGGGAAGTGACTGTGGTCTGGCAAACTGCAGCCCCCCCAGGATACAGAATCAAGAAGCAGAGCATTTCCTTAAATCCACACCATCTTTTAACATAGGGCGCCGAGCCAACCAGTAAGCAGCATTTCGACCTATTAAGTGACTGTGCTCTCGCAATCTGCAGCCATCCCATCGCAGGGAAACAAGAAGCAAGAACATTTCCTGAGATCCGTGCCATGTTGGGACATAGGACACTGAGCCAAGCAGTAAGTAGTCTGCTGCCCTGGGAAGTGACTCTGGTCTGGCAAGCCACGGTCACCCTAGGACACAGAGACAAGAGGCAGAGCATTTCTTGAAATCTGCACTATGATGGAACTTAGGGTGCTGAGCCAACCAGTAAGCAGCCATCCGCCCTATTAAATTAATGTTGTGTGGCAAGCCGAGACCACCCCAGTGTGGGAAACAAGACCCTAGAGCATTCCCTGAGATCCGGGACATGTTGGAACATAGGGCACCAAGCCAACCAGTAAGCAGCCTGCCGCCCTGGGAAGTGACGGACATCTGGCTAGCCGCGACCAACCCAGGGCACGGAAACGAGAAGCAGATAATTTCCTGAGTTCCGCACATTGTTGGAACTTAGGATGCTGAACCAACCAGTAAGAAGCCTTCCGCCTTTGTGAGTGACTCTGGTCTGGCAAGCCGGGGCCACCCCAGTGTGGGGAAACAAGAAGCAAGAGTGTTTCCTGAGATCTGCACCATGTTGGAACTTAGCGCACTGAGCCAAACAGTAAGCAGCCTGCCGCTCTGGTAGTGACTGCAGTCTGGACAGCTGCGGCCACACCAGGGCAGGTAAACAAAAAGCAAGAGTGGTTCCTGAGATCTGCAGCATGTTGGAACTTATTGCACTGAATCAACCAGTAAGCAGCCTGCCGCACTGGGAAGTGACTGTGGTCTGGCATTTTGCGGCCACAGCAGGGAGAAGAAAGCAGAAGTAGAGCATGTCCTGAAATCTGCACTATCTTGGAAGATAGGGCACTGAGCCTACCAGTAAGCAGCCTGCTGCCCTGGTTAGTGACTGTGGTTGGTCAAGCCGTGGCAACCCCAGGGCGTGGAAACAAGGAGCAATGCGATTCCTGAAATACATGCCATGTTGGAACTTAGGTCGGTAGCCAAGCATTAAAGCAGCTTTCCGCCCTTGTAAATGACTGTGGTCTGGCAAGCTGTGGCCCCCCATGGTGGGGAAACAAGAAGCAAATGCATTTCATGAGTTCAGCGCCATGTTGGAACTTAGGGTGCCAAGCTAACCACTAAGGAGCCTGCCGCCCTGGGAAGTGACTGTGGTCTGGCAAGTCGCATCCACCACAGGGCGCAGAAACAAGAAGCAGAGCATTTCCTGAGATCCTCGCAATGTTGCAACTTAGGGCCCCAAACCAACCAGTAAACAGCCTGCCCCCTTGGGAAGTGACTGTGGTCTGGCAAGCCACGGCCACCCCAGCGCAGGGAACGAAGTAGCAAGAGGGTTTCCTGATATGCTCAACATGTTGGAACTAGGGTTCCGAGACAGACAGTAAGCAGCCTGGGGCCCTGGGAAGTGACTGTGGTCGGGCAAGCCACGGCCACCGTAGGACCAAGAAACAAGAAGCAGAGCATATCCTGAGATCCGCACCATCTTGGAACTTAGGGTGCCAAGCCAACGAGTAAGCAGCTGTCCATCCTGGGAAGTGACTGTTGTCTGGCAAGCCGCGAACACCCCACAGTGCGGAAACAAGAAGCAGAGCATTTCCTGAAATCCACGCCATGTTGCACCTTAGGGCGCCGAATCAACCAGTAAGCAGACTGCTGCCCTGGGTAGTGACTGTGGTCAGTCAATCCGTGGACACCCCATGGCGTGGAAACAAGAAGCAAAGCGATTCCTGAAATCCACGCCATGTTGGAACTTAGGTCACCAAGCCAACCATTAAGAATCTTCTGCCCTTGTGAGTGACTCTGGTCTGGCAAGCCGAGGCCACCCCAGTGCAGGGAAACAAGAAGCAAGAGTGTTCCCTGAGATCTGCACCATGTTGGAACTTAGCATGCTGAGCCAAAGAGTAAGCAGCTTGCCGCTCTGGTAGTGACTGCGGTCTGGACAGCTGTGGCCACACCAGGGCGGGGAAACAAAAAGCAAGTACATTTCCTGAGATCCACGCCATGTTGGAATTTATGGCTCCGGGTGAACCATTGAGCATGCTGCCGCCCTGAAAAATGACTGTGGTATGGAAAACCGCGGCCACACCACACCCGGGAAACAAGTAGCAAGATCATTTTGTGAGATGCACGACATGTTGGAACTTTGGGAACCGAGCTAACCAGTAAGCAACCGGCCGCCCTGGGAATTGACTGTGGTTTGGCAAGCCGCGACCACCCCAGGGCGCAGAAACAAGAAGCAGAGCATTTCCTGAGATCCTCACCATGTTGGACTTTAGGGCGCCGAGCCAACCACCAAGCAGCCTGCCCCCCTGGGAAGTGACTGTGGTCTGGCAAGTTGTGGCTACCCCAGGGCGGGGAATGAAGTAGCAAGTGGGTTTCCTGAGATGCACGACATATTGGAACATACAGTGCCAAGCCAATCAGTAAGCAGCCTGCCGCCCTGGGGAGTGACTGTGGTCTGGCAAGCCTCGGCCACCCCAGGGCACAGAAACAAGAAGCAGAGTGTTTCCTGAGATATTCACCATGTTGCAACTTGGGACGCTGAGCCAACCTGTAAGCAGCCTGCCCCCCTGGGAAGTGACTGTGGTCTGGCAAGCCACGGCCATGCCAGGGCACAGAAAGAAGAAGTAGAGCATTTCCTGAAATCCGCACCATCTTGGAACTTAGGGCGCCGAGCCAACCAGTAAGCAGCATTTCGACCTATTAAGTGGCTGTGGTATCAAAAGCTGCAGCCACCCCAGGGCGGGGAAACAAGAAGCAAGAACATTTCCTGAGATGCGTGCCATGTTGCGACTTAGGGTGCACAGCCAAGCAGTAAGCAGGCTGCTGCCCTGGGAAATGCCTGTGGTCTGACAAACCACGGCCACCCCAGGGTACAAAAACAAAAAACAGAGTATTTCCAGAGATTTGCACCATGTTGGAAACTAGGGTGCTGAGCCAACCAGTAAGCAGCCCTCCGCCCTGGGAATTGACTGCAGTCTGGCAAGCTGAGACCACCCCGGGGTGAGAAACAAGAAGCAGAGCATTTCCGGAAAGCCACGCCATGTTGGAACATAGGGCACCGAGCCAACCAATAAGCAGCCTGTCGCGCTGGGAAGTGAATGTCATGTGGCAAGCCGTGGCCACCCCAACTTGGAAAAAGAAGTAGGAAGAGGGTTCTCTTAGATCTGCACCATGTTGGAACTCAGGGCACCTAGCCAACCAGTAAGCAGCCTGCCGCCCTGGGAAGAGACTGTGTTATGGCAAGCCACGGTCACCCCTGGCCCGGGAAACAAGTAGCAAGTTCATTTGGTGAGATGTACGCCATGTTGGAACTTTGGGTGCCTAGCTAACCAGTAAGCAACCTGCCGCCCTAGGAAGTGACTGTGGTCTGGCAAGCTGCGTCCACCCCAGGGCGCAGAAACAAGAAGCAGAGCCTTTCCTGAGATCCTCGCCATGTTGCAACTTAGGGCACCAAACCAACCAGTAAACATCCTGCCCCCTTGGGAAGTGACTGTGATCTGGCAAGCCACGGCCACCCAGCACGGGGAACGAAGTAGCAAGAGGGTTTCCTGATATGCGCGACATGTTGGAACTAGGGTTCCGAGACAAACAGTAAGCAGCCTAGGGCCCTGGGAAGTGACTGTGGTCGGGCAAGCCACGGCCATCCTAGGACGGAGAAACAAGAAGCAGAGCATTTCCTGAAATCTGCACCATCTTGGCACTTGGCACACCAAGCCAACCAGTAAGCAGCTGTCCACCCTGGGAAGTGACTGTGGTCTGGCAAGCCACGGCCAAACCAGGGTGGATAACAAAGTAGCAAGATGGTTTCCTGAGATGTGATACATGTTGGAACTAGGCTGTCGAGCCAAACAGTAAGCAGCCTGCCGCACTGGGAATTGACTGTGGTCTGGCAAGCTGCGGCCACACCAGGGCGCAGAAAGAAGAAGTAGAGCATTTCCTGAAATCCGCACCATCTTGGAACTTAGGGCGCAGAGCCAACCGGTAAGCATCATTTCGACCTATTAAGTGACAGTGGTCCATCAAGCCATTGCCACCCCAGGTCGTGGAAACAAGATGCAAAGCAATTCCTGAAATCCATGTCATGTTGGAACTTAGGACACCAAGCCAACCATTAAGAAGCCTTCTGCCCTTGTAAGTGACTCTGGTCTGTCAAGCCGGGGCCACCCCAGGGAGGGGAAACAAGAAGCAAGAGTGTTTCCTGAGATCTGAGCTATTTTGGAACAAAGCGCGCTGAGCCAAACAGTAACCAGCCTGCCGCTCTGGTAGTGACTGCGGTCTGGACAGCTGTGGCCACACCAGGGCAGGGAAAGAAAATGCAAGAGCTTTTCCTGAGATCCACGCCATGTTGGAACTTATTGCACCGAGTTAACCAGTAAGCAGCCTGCCGCCCTGGTAAGTGACTGTTGTCTGGCAAAACATGGCTACCCCAGGGCGGGGAATTAAGTAGCAAGATGGTTTCCTGAGATGTGCGACAGGTTGGAACATAGGGTGCCAAGCCAAACACTAAGCAGCCTGCCGCCCTTAGGAGTGACTGTGGTCTGGCAAGCCGCAGCCATGCCAGGGCGCAGAAAGAAGTAGAGCATTTCCTGAAATCTGCACCATCTTGGAACTTAGGGCATCGAGCCAACCAGTAAGCCGCATTTCGCCCTATTAATTGATTGTGGTCTGGCAAAACATGGGTATCCCAGGTGGGGAATGAAGTAGCAAGAGGGTTTCCTGAGATGCGTGACATTTTGGAACTTAGGGCGCCGAGCCAACCAGCAAGACGCCTGCCGCCCTCGGAAGTGACTGTGGTCTGGCAGGCCGTGGCCACCCCAGGGCATGGATAGAAGAAGTAGAGCATTTCTTGAAATCCACACCATCTTGGAAGTTAGTGCGCTGAGCCAACCAGTAAGTAGCCTGCTGCCCTGGTTAGTGACTGTGGTTGGTCAAGCCGTGGCCACCCCAGGGCATGCAAACAAGAAGAAATGCAATACCTGAAATCCATGCCATGTTGGAACTTAGGTGGCCAAGCCAACCATTAAGCAGCCTTCCGCCCTTGAAAGTGACTGTGGTCTGGCAAGCCTCGGGAACCCCAGGGTGGAGCAACAAAAAGCAAGTTCATTTCGTGAGATCCACGCAATGTTGGAATGTAGGGCACAGAGCCAACAAGTAAACAGCCTGCCGCACTGGTAAGTGACTGTGGTGTGGCAAGCCTGGTCCAACCCAGGGGGGGAAAGGAAGTAGCAAGGGTGTTTCCTGAGATACGCGCCATGTTGAATCTTAGGGCACTGAGCCAACCAATAAGCAAGCTGTCGCACTGGGAAGTGACAGTGGTTTGGCACACCGTGGCTACCCCAGGGCGCGGAAACAAGAAGCAGAATATTTCCTAAAATCCGTGCCATGTTGTAACTTAGGGCACCAAGCCAAGCATTAAGCAGCCTTACTCCCTGTAAGCGACTGTGCTCTCGCAAGCCACTGCCACCCCAGGACTGGGAAACAAGTAGCAAGAGCATTTTGTGAGATCCTCACCATGTTGGAACTTGGGGCTTCGAGCTAACCAGTAAGCAGCCTGCCGTCCTAGGAAGTGACAATGGTCTGGCAAGCCGCGGCCAACCCAGGATGCGGAAACCAGAAGCAGATCATTTCCTAAGTTCCGCACAATGTTGGAACTTAGGGCGCTGAGCCAACCAGTAACCAGCCTGCCTCCCTGGGGAGTGACTGTGGTCTGCCAAGCCGCGCCCACCCCAGAGCGGGAAAAGAAGTAGCAAGAGCGTTTCCTGAGATTTGTGCCATGTTGGAACATAGGGCAACTAGCCAACCAGTAAGAGCCTGCCGACCTGGGAAGTGACTGTGGTCTGGCAAGCCAAGGCCACCCCAGGCCCGGGAAACAAGTAGCAAGAACATTTCGTGAGATCTGTGCCATGTTGGAACTTAGGGTGTCGAGCTAACCAGTAAGCAGCCTGCTGCCCTGGGAAGTGACTGTGGTATGGCAAGGTGCGGCCAACCCATGGCGCAGAAACCAGCAGCAGATCATTTCCTGACTTCTGCACAATGTTGGAACTTAGGGAGCTGAGCGAACCAGTAACCAGCCTGCCTCCCTGGGAAGTGACTGTGGTCTGGCAAGCCACGAGCACCTCAGAGTGGGCACAGAAGTAGCAAGAGTGTTTCCTGAGGTTTGCGCCATAGTGGAACATAGGGCACCTAGCCAACCAGTAAGAGCCTGCCGACCTGGGAGGTGACTGTGGTCTGGCAAGCCGTGGCCACCCCAGGCCCAGGAAACAGGTAGGAAGATCATTTCGTGAGATGCATGCCATGTTGGAAATTTGGGTGCTGAGCTAACCAGTAAGCAACCTGCTGCCCTGGGAAGTGACTGTGGTCTGGCAACTCGCGTCCACTCAAGGGTGCAGAAACAAGAAGCAGAGCATTTCCTGAGATCCTCACCAGGTTGAAAGTTAGGGTGCCGAGCAAACCAGCAAGCAGCCTGATGTCCTGGGAAGTGACTGTAGTCTGGGAAGCCGCGGACACCCCAGGAGGCAGAAACAAGAAGCAGAGCATTTCCTGAAATCCACGCCATCTTGTAACTTAGGGCACCGAGCCAGCCAGTAAGCAGCCTGCCACCCTGGGAAGTGACTGTGGGCTGGCAAACCGCGGCCAACCCACGGTGCAAAAACAAGAAGCAGAGCATTTCCTGAAATCCATGTCATGTTGCAACTTAGGGCACTGAACCAACCAGTAAGCATCGTGCTTTCCTGGGTAGTGACTGTGGTCCATCAAGCCCTGGCCACCCCAGGGCAGGGAAACGAGAAGCAAGAGTGTTTCCTGAGATCCGCAACATGTTGGGACTTATCACGCTGAGCCAACAGTAAGCAGCCTGCCACTATGGCAGTGACTGTGGTTTGGACAGCCGCTGCCTCCCCAGGGCAGCGAAACAAAAAGCAAGACCATTTCCGGAGATCCACGCCATGTTGGAAATTATGGCGCCGAGTCAACCAGTAAGCAGCCTGTGGCCCTGGTAAGTAACTGTGTTCTGGCAATCCGCGGCTACCCCAGGGCAGGGAATGAAGTAGCAAGAGGGTTCCTGAGATTCACAACATGTTGGAAATTAGGCCAAGGAGCCCAATAGTAAGCAGCCTGATGCCCTGGGAAGTGACAGTGCTCTGGTAAGCAGCGGCCAAACCATGGCATGGAATCAAGAAGCAGAGCGTTTCCTGAGATCCATGCGATGTTGGAATGTAGGGCGCAGAGCGAACCAGTAAGCAGCCTGCCGCCCTGGGAAGTGGCTGTTGTCTGGCAAGCCACGGCCAACCCAGGGCGTGGAAACCAGAAACAGAGCATTTCTTGAGTTCCGTGCCTTGTTGGAACTTAGGGTGCTGAGCCAAGCAGTAAGCACCTTGCCTCCATGGGAAGTGACTTTGGTCTGGCAAGCTGCAACCACAGCAGGGTGGGGAAAGAAGTAGTTAGAGCGTTTCCTGAGATCTGCACCATGTTGGAACTTAGGGCACCTAGCCAATCAATAAGCAGGCTGCCGCCCTGGGAAGTGAAAGTGGTTTGGCAAGCCGAGGCTACTCGAGGTTGCGGAAACAAGAAGCAGAGCATTTCCTGAAATCCACACCATGTTGGAACTTAGGTCGCCGAGCCAACCAGTAGGTAGCCGTCCGCCCTGGTAACTGAATGTTGCTTGGCAACCCGAGAGGACCCCGGGGTGGGAATCAAGAACCAGGAGCATTTCCTGAGTTCCAGGCCATGTTGGAAAATAGGGCACCGAGCCAACCAGTAAGTAGCCTGCCGCCCTGGGAAGTGACTCTGGTCTGGCAATCCACGGCCAACCCAGGTCATGGAAAAGAGAAGCAGATCATTTCATGAGTTCCTTGCAATGTTGGAAGACAGGGTGCTGAGCCAACCAGTTAGCAGCCTGCCTCCCTGGGAGGTGACTGTGGAATTGCAAGCCTCAGCCACCCCAGAATACAGAAACTAGAAGCAGAGCATTTCCTGAAATCCGCAACATCTTGGAACTTAGGGCGCCGAGCCAAGCAGTAAGCAGCCATCCACCCTGTTAAATGAATGTGGTCTGGCAAGCCAAGCCTATCCCAGAGTGGAAACAAGAAGCAAGAGCATTTCCTGAGATCCGGGCCATGGTACAACTTAGGGCACTGAGCCAACCATTAAACAGCCTGCTGCCACGGGAAGTGACTGTTGTCTGGCATGCCATGGCCACGCCAGGGCAGAGAACGAAGTAGCAAGAGGGTTTCCTGAGATGTGTGAAAGGTTGGCACTAGGGCACCGCGCCATACAGTAAGCAGCCTGCCGCCCTGGGAAGTGACTGTGGTTTGGCAAGCTGCGGCCACGCCAGGGCACAGAAAGAAGAAATAGAGCATTTCCTGAAATCCGCACTATCTTGGAGACTTAAGGTGCAGAGCCAACCAGGAAGCAGCATTTCCACCTATTAAGTAACTGTGGTCTGGCAAGATGTGGCCACCCCAGGGCGGGGAAAAAAGAAGCAAGAACATTTCCTGAGATCTGCGCCATGTTGTGACTTAGGGCGTCAAGCCAAGCAGTAAGCAGCCTGCCACCCTGGGAAGTGACTGTGGTCTGGCAAACGCGGCCACCCCAGGGTCCGAAAACAAAAAGCAGTGTATTCAAGGAGATCCGCACAATGTTGGAAATTAGGGTGATGAGCCAACCAGTAAGTAGCCTCCCACTCTGGGAAGTGACTGTGGTCTGGCAAAGGCGGCCACCCTAGGGTCCGAAAACAAAAAGCAGAGTATTTAAGGATATCCACACCATGTTGGAAATTAGGGTGCTGAGCCAACCAGTAAGCAGCCTCCCGCCCTGGGTAGTGACTGTGGTCTGGCAAGCCGCGGCCACCCCAGGACACAGAAACAAGAAGCAGAGCATTTCCTGAAATCCACACCATGTTGGAACTTAGGTCGCTGAGCCAACCAGTAGGTAGCCGTCTGGCCTGGTAAATGAATGTTGCTTGGCAAGCTGAGACCACCCTGGGGAGGGAAACAAGAAGTAAGAGCATTTCCTGTATTCTGGGCCATGTTGGAACATAGGGCACCGAGCCAACTAGTAAGCAGCATGCCGCCCTGGGAAATGACTGTCACCTGACAAGCCATGGCCAACCCAGGACGTAGAAACAAGAAGCAGATGATTTCCTGAAATCCGCACCATCTTGGATCTTCGGGCGCCGAGCGAACCAGTAAGGAGCATTCGACCTATTAAGTGACTGTGGTCTCCCAAGCTGCGGCCACTCCAGGGCAGGTAACGGAGTAGCAAGAGGGTTACCTGAGATGCACGACATGTTGCAACTTAGGGCTCTGAGCCAACCAGGATGCTGCCTGCCGCCCTGGGAATTGACTGTGTTCTGGCAAGCCGGGGACACCCCAGTGCGCGGAAAGTAGAAGCAGAGCATTTCCAGAGATCCGCACCATGTTGGAACTTAGGGCGCTGAGCCAACCATTAAGCAGCCTGCCTCCCTGGGAAGTAATTGTGGTCTGGCAAAACGTGACCACCCCATGGAATGGAAACAAGAAGCAGAGCATTTCCTGAAATCCATGCCATGTTGCAACTTAGGGCTCCAAACCAACCAGTAAGCAGCATTCTGTGCTGGGTAATGACTGTGGTCCGTCAAGCTGTGGCCATCCCAGGGCATAGAAAGAAGAAGCAAAGTGATTCCTGAAATCCACGCCATATTCGAACTTAGGTTGCCAAGCCAACCATTAAGAAGCCTTCCGCCCTTGTAAGTGACTCTGGTCTGGAAAGCCGGGGCCACCACAGTGCAGGGAAACAAGAAGCAAGAGTGTTTCCTGAGATCCTTGCCATATTGGAATTTAGCGCGCTGAGCCAACCAGTAGGCAGCCTGCCACTATGGCAGTGACGGCGATCTGGACAACTGCGGCCACACCAAGGTTGCAAAACAAAAATCAGGAGTGTTTCTGGTGATCCACTCCATGTTGGAACTTATGGCGCCGACTCAACCAGTAAGCAGCATGTCGCCCTGGTAAGTGACTGTGTTCTGGCAATCCGCGGCTACCCCAGGGCGGGGAATGAAGTAGCAAGAGCGTTCCTGAGATGCACAACATGTTGGAACTTAGGGCGCCGAACCAAACAGTAAGCAGCCTGCTGCCCTGGGAAGTGACTGTGGTCTGGCAAGCCGCGACCACCACAGAGACAGGAAAGAAGGAGCAAGAGGGTTTCCTGAGATCCGCACCATGTTGGAACTTAGGCCACTGAGCACAACAGTAAGCAGCCTGCCTCCCTGGGAAGTGGCAGTGCTCTGGCAAGCAGCGGCCAACCCACGGCACCGAATCAAGAAGCAGAGCATTTCTTGAGATCCACGCGATGTTGGAATGTATGGCACGGAATGAACCAGTAAGCAGGCTGCCGCCCTGGGAAGTGACTCTCTTCTGGCAAGCCAGGGCCAACCCAGGGCGCGGAAACCAGAAGCAGAGCATTTCCTGAGTTCCACGCCACATTGGAACTTAGGGCGCTGAGCCAACCAGTAAGCAGCCTGCCTCCATGGGAAGTGACTGTGGTCTGGCAAGCCGCGACCATCCCAGAGAGGAGAAAGAATTGAAGAGCGTTTCCTGAGATTTGCACCATGTTGGAACTTAGGGCAACTAGCCAACCAGTAAGCAGGCTGCCCCCCTGGGAAGTGACTGTGGTTTGGCAAACTGCAGCTACTCGAGGGCAGGGAAACAAGAAGCAGAGCATTTCCTGAGATCTGCGCCATGTTGGAACTTAGGGCAACAAACCAACCAGGAAGCAGCCTTCCTCACTGGTAAGTGATTGTGGTCTGGAAAGCCGTGGCCACCCCAGGGTGTGGAAAGAAGAAGCAGATCATTTCCTGAAATCTGCACCATCTTGGAAGATAGGGCACTGAGCCACCCAGTAAGCAGCCTGCTGCTCTGGTTAATGACTGTGGTTGGAGAAGCCGTGGCCACCCTGGGGCATGGAAACAAGAAGCAATGCACTTCCTGAAATCTGCGCCATGTTGGCACTTAGGTGGCCAAGCCAACCATTAAGCAGCCTTCCGACCTTGTAAGTGACTGTGGTCTGGTAAGCCTCGGTCACCCCAGGGTGGAGAAACAAGAAGCAAGTGCATTTCGTGAGATCCGTGCCATGTTGGAACTTAGGGTGCAGAGTTAACCAGCAAGCAGCCTGCCGCCCTGGGAAGTGACTGTGGTCTGGCAAGCCACTTCCACACCAGGGCACAGAAACAAGAAGCAGAGAATTTCCTGAGTTTCTCTCCATCTTGTATCTTAGGTCGCTG
>PVJX010022127.1:0-31003 GCA_004027295.1 Dolichotis patagonum | reverse complement strand
AGTCCAGAGGGTTGCTGAACCCCCAAAGTCCATCTGTGGGCTTGGGAGGAGAAGGGGTGGGGAAGGGGGCTTGAGTGGGTTGTGTGGGGGCCGAGGTTGGATAGAGACCATGTCTGGCACTTACCCATTGTCCCAGTCCTTTTCTGCTGTAAACACTGGGGCTGCCTGATCTTAGGGGGAGCCCCAGGATCCCCCCAGTGAGAAAGGCTGAGGGCATGTTGAAGGCTGCAGCCCTTCACTCAGCAGAGAGAAGGTTCCTGAGACGTCCCCAGAGGCTCTGACTGCAATGCTCATGGGCCTGGCCATGTCCTCACTCTTCCTGCCAAAGAGCTAGCAAGGATGGCTGTCAGAGAAGGGTGTCCCAGGGGCCTGGCGGGGAGAGTAGGGTTGAGCTATGTAGCTGACCAGCCTTATGCCCTGCGCCCAAACTCAAGCTTGCAACACTTAATAAGCAGTAGCAGAAACAGGCCATGACAGACTGGTGTGTCTCAGAGAGGATGAGACCCAGGGTGGGGGAACTTTTCTCACCTTCGCATTGCTTTGGGGATCTTTTGTTTCTTTTTCTTTTTTGGTTTTTGAGGCAGGGGCTCAGTATGTATTCCAAGTTGACCTTTAACTCATTCGTTACGATTCTCCTGCTTCAACCTCCGTGCTGGGATTACAGGCATGTGTACTACACCTGGATTTTGCTTTTCTTTTTCCTTTTTTTTTTTCTTTCTTTCTTTCTTTCTTTCTTTCTTTCTTTCTTTCTTTCTTTCTTTCTTTCGTTTTTCTTTTTTCTTTTTTTGCCTGTTTTGTTTTGGGCATTTTGAGGCTACCTCACCAAGGGGTAAACCTGCAGTGACCCCAGACTGAGCATTTGAAGAGGCCCAGCAGTGGCCGTGGCCATGGCTAGAGAGCAAGCCAGGTGTGTGGGTGACCATGTCACTCCCCTGGTCTCACTGGCCTGACCCTGTTTTGGTGGACATTGGCTCAGTTTTCTGCTGTGTGACCATCACATCCTGTTTGGCCTGTGGCCTCTGAACTGGAAAATGCCAAGCATACACTGTCCCTGACAGACCTTCCTTCAGCGTGCCCAACCTGGCCTCTTTCCTCACAGATCTCTCCCATGGATCCCCGCAGATGGTACGAAGGGACATCGGGCTGGCAGTGACACACAGGTAGGTCTGGTGGGGAGGGGAGGGGTGCTGGGAGGCCCGCTGAGCCAGGCAGTTACCCGGGTCGATGTTTCTCAGGGCTCTGCCTACCTGTTTCCCCTGGCTGACACAGCCCTTCCCCTTGAGCCCTTGCCTTGTCGCCAGCCACCGTAGAGCCTTCTGGTCCCTCCTGGGGTCTTTTCCTCATCACTGCTTGTACCTGTAGAGAGAGGCTTACAGGGACTCCCCACTAGGGACCTCCACTCAGTGGCCTCTGGCCAAGTGCTTGGGAGGCCGTGTGTGCTGACCACAAGGATCTGCGTGGACGGCCAGCAGGACAAGGCCTTGGGATGCCCGTGCTCTCACTGTCCCTGTTAGAAGTTGTTGAAAGCACGGTAGGGAGCTCACTCGTCTCCCAAGGGTTGAGTAACGCGTCCAAGGTTACAGTGCCGTGAGCCGCAGTGAGCCCGGGGCAGGCAGGCAGCAGGGACCTCTGGTTGGAACACTGTCCGGGCTGGGATCCTGTACACCGGAGCTTCCAGGGCACCCGCGGACAGCTGGCAAGGTCCATCACCTGCCCTCTGTGCTCCGGTTTCCTGCGTGAGAGACCAGGACCTGCCTAATTCCCAGTGGCGTTCATAATGCGAGGGGAGCAAATACAGATGGGTTACAGACTCCTCCGTGAGTCTGTTCCTACTCCTGTCCGTAACACGATGTGCTACGCTTTTAAAAGGTCCTTTCTCCAGAAATAAGCTGTGTGCTCTTAGGCCTTCCCACCCTGTGCAACGGCCTTCTCTTCTGGAGGACACCAGCTACTCAAACCCCACCTTCTTGCAGTCTATCTTTTGTTTTTTAGTTGTTTAGACTTTGGACTGAAAATACATTCCTACATTCAAAACCCATGTGGTTGCAAACAGAGATAAAAGTGTCCCCCACCCTCACTCCTGCCCCTGGGCTCCTGAGTTTTCCCTTTGGCTTCAGCAGTCTCTGGCAGTATCCTTTGAGAAGTAATTTATATAAGCAAATACATGTGTATGTTTTTTGCTTTCTTTTTTCATACAAATTGGGTGTAATATGGACACCGTTACGCTTTCTATAGTCGCGTGGTTTGTGCAGAGCACCTTGTCCATGTGTCTGCCACGCTGGGCGGTATCCGTGGGGTAAATTCCTAGGACGGGGATCCCTGGGTCAGAGGCAGGCAGACTGGGCATTCCAATCGCCCTTTCCAGACTGGGAGCCACACATCCTTCAGGATGCAGGCAGTGATGACCTTGTGGCTGAGCAGTCTGCACACCTGTGGAGAAGCCGTGGTCCCCGGAGACAGCCGTCAGGACGCTGGGAGGGAGTCAGATCTCCTTGAGCCCCTGGAAACCCTTTCGTGACCAGGCTGGGGTCCCACATGCATGTTTGTGCCCCACAGGTTCTCCACCAAGTCCTGGCTGTCGCAAGTCTGCCACGTGTGTCAGAAGAGCATGATGTTTGGCGTGAAGTGCAAGCATTGCAGGTGCCGGCAAGGGTGGGAGGGCACAAATACTTTCAGTTTCAGAACAGTCTTACTACTTTATTCTTGGCCTTCAGTCAAAGGAGTTCCTGTCAATCCACTATTCATAATCCCACGCAGCATACTGGGGTGATCTGATCAGGCCTTTCTAGGGGAGATGAAGTGAGGTACTGCTGGAGGAAAGGAATATTTGAGATGGACTTTGAAAGATGAATAGAAGTTTACCAGGTAGACTACGGGAGGAAGAATTCAAAGGCAGAGAGGAAATCAAGGACTATTATGAGAATTTTAGCCTTACATTTTAGCACATGGGTGGGAAATGGGGACAGGCATGGTAAAAACAGTTGGCTTATAAATGGGCAAAATGAGAAGAGAATATAGATTTTGTATCCATCTTGCTTTTTTGTCCCGATAGCATTGTGGTTTCTAGTAAAAAGAACAACAAGGATGGGGGACAGTGGAGGGGAGTGGGGAAGCAGTCAGACAGTTGCTGTTGGGGTGCTCTTACTTTCTGGAGATGGCCCTGCAGTCTTGGTTCCTGACCCGCATCACCCCTGCATTGCTGTGTGACGTGGGGTACTGCGCTTGCCCTTTCTGGGTGACTTTTTATTCATATCTACATCTGAGAGGAGGAGTCCATTGCAACTGCTCCGAGACTCTTGAGTTCCCGGGCTTGACTTGGACCGTGGGCCCCAGTCCAGTTGTAGGGGTGGGTCCTCGGTGGTGAGCTGGGTGGACCTTGATCCTAATGACTCCTGACCTCCCAGGAGGCCCAGAGTTTTCTCTCCAGTGCAGGTCTCCTGTGGCTCCTGGCCACTTGGCTTTGGGATGTGTGGGGGCCGCCAGCTCCCATTCTGGGGTGGTGAATGCAGGGTGCCCCAGGCTCCACGCTGCCCTACGGCTGCAGCCAGAGCTTGAGAGGGCAGCAGCTGTCAGCCCATTTCATTGATGCCAACAGCGAGGCTTGGTGCAGCATGTAGGACCCGGAGGAGCCAGAATAGATGTCTGTGCTCAGTAAGTTAAAGTGGGCATAGTGCAGCCTGCAGTGTCCGGAGGTCACCTGCTCAGCAGCCAGTGGCTCCCTGCACTGTGGTGCTCACGTTTGTTGAGAGTGTTGTGGAAACTGACATGGTCACAGTGAGCGCTACACAGAGCCCCCCGCAGTGCCCGGTGGCCCTCTAGACTCCTGGCCTCACTGACTTCGTCTCCCTTGCCAGGTTGAAATGTCACAACAAATGTACAAAGGAAGCCCCTGCCTGTAGAATCTCCTTCCTGCCACGTAAGTGCCTGCCTCTCCTCTGCCTCCAGGAATTGGGGTGAATCTTCCTCTGTGTGGTCTGTTCCCTGCTAATGGGTCCCCCTTTTCATTCAGTCACCAGGCTGCGGAGGACAGAATCTGTCCCCTCGGACATCAATAACCCGGTGGACAGAGCCGCCGAACCCCATTTCGGAACCCTCCCCAAGGCACTGACAAAGAAGGTATACGGGCAGCCACCCCAGAGTTCTCCCCACGCTGGAATTCCTTCCTAGAAAGCGCCCCTCAGTGCAGGCGGGCTTGGTGGGGACAGGACAGGATACCACTGTGGCTGGGGGCTGCTGTCAGGGTTTTCTTGGCCATTTAGTAGGCTTCACCTTTTGTGTGCAAATTGTCATTCCGTAGCCGTGGTCCCCATGCCCTTTCTTGTTCTCGGAGGACCGTTTCCTGAGCCCTTACTCTGTGCCAGGAGTTTTTCCCACCGTGTCTCGTTTGACCTCAAATAATTCCAAAGAACACAGACTAGTGTCATCTTTATTTTACAGACAGGGAGACTGAGCCCCAGGGTCCCCTGAAAGCTGGTTCCTCACAGAGGAGCTTCTTGCTGTCTTCACCAGCCAGAGGGCTCCAGCAGCCCCCTGGTGGCCTCTTTCATGCAGACATTCACAAGGGACCACTCTGGAGACTTAATCACCCCCAAGGCTCACCTCCCAATCCTGACTCTTTGGGGGCTAGGATTCCAACATGGAGGCTTTAGGGGAGATAGACTTTCAGGACTGGCAGATCCACAGCCCTGGGTGTGAGTCTCTGCTCTTCCTTTTTCTTGTTTCTGCAACCTTGAGTGAGCTGTGTGACCTTCCCAAGCCCCAGCCTCATAGTTTGTGAAGTGGGGATAACACACGGCGTAGGGTGAGGTACCTTTCTGTCCCCTGTGATTCCTCAGTCTGTGCACAGACAGGTGAGATTTCTCAGCACCTCCCGTAGGCCCTACCCCCATTTTTCACACCGTCCTCACACACCCTGGCACCTTGCTCCTCTGCCCCCACCCTCCTGGATAGCAGCTCAGCCCCCCAGCCCCCGCCCGTTCCTCTGGGCCCTTCCAGGACCTGCCTCCCCTAGCCTCCTGCATGCACCTGCTTGGCACTAAGGCAACAGCCTGGTGGTGCCAGTGGTCTCTCCCATGTCACTTGGGCAGTGGCCTGGTCTTGTCATTCCAGTGTCTTGTTCGAGGTCACCATTGCACCATGAGCGAGCAGGGCCTAGGACAGTGTGCTGAGGGCGGTGGATCCATCCCACACCTCCTACCTTCTCTAGCCACCTTTGCCCTCTGCCCTCCATTGGCTTTGGCACAGATACCCTGCAAAGGCCTGGTGATGCTGTCTTGTGCCCCCCGCCCATGTCTCTGATGCCTGCTGTGGCCCCTGGCACACACTAGCAGCGGGAGTGCTATGTCCCAGCTGTCCCTGGGCAGTAAGGCCCACTGTCCAGTTTTGGTGGTTCCCAGAGTACATTGTACACCTCTTGAAGCATTCCAGACCTGCAGAAGAGAAACCCTTAAATTTATGCATTTAATTCTTTTGATGAAGGAATTCCTCTCCCATCCCCAGGGCCTGGGAAACATTGGTCAGGTTCAGGGCCCTGCCCAACAGAGAAGGCCCAAAGAGTCCTCTCTCTATTGCCCATTTGGCTTTGTTAGATCCTGTCTTGTTGCTGGGACAAAATACTTGACACCCAAAACTAAGGAAGGAAAGCTTTATTTAGCTCACAGTTTGTGGAGGTTTCAGAGGCAGGGTGGCGTGGCATAGGGGCAAAAAAGTTCAAGGCAGCAGAAGAGAGCAGAAGCAACAAGAGCAAAGGATGGGTAAGGCGAGGGACGCAAGCCTCTATCCCTCCCTTATACTGTACATAGGCTTCTCCCAGGCCAGAGCAGGGTGCAGCAATCACACCATCTAATTGCCCTCCTCTTGCACAGGCTCAGGATGTTTACCAAGTGAGGACCCTGGCTCCCTGCTGAGTCCCTCAATTAAACTTCTAAACTTCTCAAGTTGACACAGTATATCAACCGTAACAGGCCCTCCCCCCACAGACCCTCCCCCCACCCTACGCTACTGTGGGTCCTGGTTCCCAGGTCTGCAAGAGTAGATGCATTTATTAGTGCTTGCTTTCATGTGTAAAGGAAATGGCATTGACATCTTAAGTTGGAACAGTAGGCTTGAAGCAGGCCTGTCCTAAAAAATCAGCACCTTGGTCATCTTCTAGAAGCTTTGCTCTTGCTCTGGAATCTGTAGCCCTCCACAATGGCAGGTAGCACCAGCCCAAGAAGTTTGCCTCCTTCAGCGTTTTGCAGTTTTGTGGTTTAATACAAGCTGAGTGTCCCCAATATTTTGAGGACAACATCTGCAAAGACAAGGACCATATATATGCCTTGCTTACCGTGTGTGTCTCTGCTTCTAGCAGAATGCCTCGCGTGTAGTAGACATTGTGTAAACATTTGTCAGAGGCTGAACTGAATTCTTTAAAAAAGCCTCCGTGTGCCTGGCTGATGTCCAGGCAGGCGCTGGAGTAACAGACACCATCAGCAAACTACCTGCAGGTGTCTGCAGTGAACAGGCTGTAGCTGGAGTGCCCTTGGAAGAACTGCTGGGAGCGTGGGAAGATAAGGAGGAAGAGCATGGTCCCAACGGGTTCAGGAAGTGCATTTGAGGGGAGGGAAGAAAAGTGGTCAAGTCCTCTAGGGCGGGGTCATTACATGCCTCTTTCCTCACATACCAGAATTGGAAGGTCCCCACGCTGGGGCACAGTCCCCTGAGGGCCCCGTGGACTGAGCTGCTCTTTTCAGATGGGCAGGAAGGGCCCCGATGTGGAGGCAGCTGGCGGTGCTGCCCGGCCCTGCCTACTTTTGGCGTCTCTGGTCTTGCAGGAGCATCCTCCGGCCATGAACCACCTGGACTCCAGCAGCAACCCCTCCTCCACCACGTCTTCCACGCCCTCTTCGCCAGCACCCTTCCCAACATCGTCCAACCCGTCCAGTGCCACCACACCCCCCAACCCCTCACCCGGCCAGCGGGACAGCAGGTTCAACTTCCCAGGTACCGCCCGGATGCTCCCAGATCCTTCTCAGCAGACCCTGCAGGTTCAGGGTTACACACTTCCACCGTAGCTCTGAGGCTGATGCTGCTATTGGACCCACTGTATGGATGGGGACACTGAGGTTCAGGGAAAGGGAGGGGCTTACCCTGGGTTACACAGGTGGTAAGTTCCAGAGCCAGGTTCAGACACAAGTCCTTCTGCCACCCAGCTTGAGTTCTTGGCCTAATCTTTATGCTGTCCTGTGTGGGAATGGGTGGCTTCTGTCACTCTCTGGTGGTTGGCTACTGGGCTCCAGCTGGTGTGGCAAGCCGCATAGGCACCAGGCCTGGGAGAGCGCATTGCTGCCTGCCTACTTGGTGACTGGGACAGCCTCTCAAAGCAGACCTCTCCCTCCCTTTCTGTAAACCAAGGAGACCATGTGAAGTCATAGTCGGGGGCCTGGACTGTGCAGGGGGCCCTTAAGTCCCACAGGAGCCCAGGTGGGGCAGACCTGAGCCAGACCTCTGACCTCTGCTGCCACAGACAGCCCCAGCCCCCTGGGGTCTGTGGGAGGCCAAGACGCCAGCCTCTCCTGCACTCTGTGACCCCGCCTGGGGCATCACATCCCGCTGAGGAGCAGAGCAAGACAGTCACTTGTGTTGAGACTGAGGGCTGCTTTGATCTCCCAGGCTGCTCCTCCCTTTCGTCTCAGCCCTCGGTGTACTTCAAGTTGCTGTCCCAGAGGAAGGAGGGATGGCTGGGACCCAGACCCTCTGACCCGTCCTGCCCAACGCGTATAGGTCAGACCCTGTTGCTGGCTGCCGCAGCTCCAGGCCTGGGGGGAACAGAGGTCTCTTGTGCTGGGCCGCCTGCTTGGGGACGCACACAGCCAGCAGCAGGACAAGCTGCCTCTCAGGGCCCCAATCACCAGGGTCCCAGTGATTCCTTTTGGTAGTGGTGAGAGATTAAATTTGTAGGACTGTTTCTCTTTTGCTTAATATGCATGTGGCTGGCTGGCTCCTGACCTGAATGACTCGTCCTCAACATGCCTCACCCTTTCCTGCGATTCAGTTTGATTAACCTTCTCTCCCCTTCTGCTTTGTCGGTATTGTCCCTTTTGCTAACGTACTTGGTTTGGGTTTTTTGAAAAGAAAGGGCCTGTTGGAAAACCAACCACCACAGAAAGCCTTTTTTGGTGAGACCAGCCAAACCGTGTCCACTTTCACTGAGTCTCAGGAGGGAACTGGGCTCTCATTGTCCCCGTCAGAGATCTCGCGGTTCAGGATCCTACCAGAACATGGGGCCAGGCCGGGCGGGGTAGGGCTGGGACAGCACGGCAGTGAGACCTCCGCCTGCTGCTCAGCCAGGAGCTTTGCCTGTGACCTTCCCTGTACACCTGGGAAAGGTGGAATTCCTCTGTTCTGCAGTGTGACAGCTGGAGAAGTTAGCCTGTGTCCCCAGGTCCCAGAGTGCAGCCTGTGGTGAAATTGAGGTTGGAGCCTTGAGTGTCCTGTCAGGCAGAGTGGCACATACTTGTCTCAGCTACTCACGAGGCTGAAGCAAGAGGATGGCTGGAGCCAAGGCGTTCAAGGCCAGCCTGGGCAACATAGACTTTTCTCAAGACTACAAGACAAAACAAATCATTCTGTATCAGATTCTAGAAGCCCAGCGCATCCCTTATAAGAGATATATAGGGACACGTTGATAGGGGGCGGGCGCTCCAGGGTCACATGGGCTAAGGAAGAGGCCCTGTTGTAATTTGTTCTCAGGGCTCCTATGCATTTTCCAGAGCAGGGTGCTGCAAGGGCTAAGCAGCAAGGGGCTGAGACAGGTCCCACCTAGCACCTTCTGGTCCTCCAGGGAGGCCCCCTGTACTCTTGGGGCTCCAGCTCTCTCCCTACTTCCTGCATGGCTCAGCTGGTCCTGGCCAAGCCCACCAGGGGCCAGGCACGTGGGGTGGGGCTGTCCCAGCTCAGTAACCAGGTCCTGCCTCCCCAGCCTCTGCATCCTCTCCCTGGCTGCATTTACCACTGTGTGTGACTCACCTCCTCTTCTGTTTAAAGCTGCCTACTTCATTCATCATAGACAGCAGTTTATCTTCCCAGGTGAGTCCTCTGCATGGTCCCACTAACTGCCCCTTGCTGTGACCCCTCCACTCAACCTACCTGGGTGCCCTCTTCCCTGTGTGTGAGTCCGTGGTGTTGGCAAGGGGGCAGGGCAAGTCCTGGAGGTGGGCCCCTCAGTGGCCTTGCTTTGCTGGGAGGGACCTTGGAATCCATCCTGTGCTGCCTCTTGGCAGAGACCGCTGGCAACTTGTTCAGGGCGGCATGGCCAAGTGGTGGCAGAAGCAATAGGACTAGAACCCAGGTTTGCAGAAAGAGGGGAGAGGAGAGTACTTTTTGCTGATGTCTCATGAGCACCTGTCACGGTATCCCCTACATGAGGACGGGGCACCTGTCCTGATTGTGAGTCTGTGGACTTCGCCTTTCCAAGCCTTGCTGCACAGCACCACCTGCTGGCCATTGTGGCAGAAAGTTTAGCAGGAAAAAACTCAATTCTGTAAGACAATCCATTGATTCCCTGCCACAAAAATTGTTTCCATTTGACCAGCCTTTGTATCAACCTTTGCATTTGACCATACTCCTGCCCCTGGAAGGAATTTATTAGATCATTTCTTTTTTTTCCTTTAGCCAAAGGTGACAAGCATGATTTCTTAGACTAAAACTGTAGTTTATTGTTTCTTTCCCCTCTGGGTTAAACAGATAGTCTTGCAGTCAGTGTTTGGTTATTCCAGGTTTTTCTCTTCCCCAGATCTACTCTATTAAGGGACTGACCTGGAGCGTTTGTGAGTCTCTATCTGCACAGCGGGTGTTCAGGCCTGTGCTGGCTGGCGGCAGTCGGGATCTGGTCTCTGCCCAGTAATCCTCCCGTGGACGGCCGGGCTACTGCCGTGGCTCACCTCGGCTTTTGCTGTGGCTCCCCCAGAACCTCCTTGTCTGCCAGCTCTGGACTGTGTATGAGACATGCCCTTCCCTCCTCTGGAAGGTCCATTTTGCCCTAAAGCTCCAGAGCAGGGTGCTGCAAGGGCTTAGCAGCAAGGGGAGGCAGAAGAATGCTGTCTTAAAGCAGATGAAGACTTGTGTTAGAGCAGGATCACAATATGCTCTTCATTTTTAGGAAAAGTATGGGGTCTGTGAAGCATTTTGCCTTCCCACCTGCAGCGCTGTTACTCCCTGGTCTCCAGCCGTCCCCCCCAAGGCTGTTTGTCTTCTGTGGAAACATTTTGAAAGTTCTGGGTGGGTGGAAATGCCAGGCTGCTCATGGCAATCTGGACACCATGTGGCAGTGTCTGGGGAGACCTCAGCAGAGGCTTATGAGGTCTGAGGTCCCCTGGAACTGCACAGGATGGCAGGCATGTGAGTGCATTGCCATGATAAAATTCTGGCAGATTGTCCAAGTCTGTGAAGACCTAGACATGGGAACTTCTGGTTCTGATGCCCTTCAGAGACAGCTTTGGAGAAAGGATAAGGAAAAGGGCAAGGGAGGTTTCCTTTGCTTTAAGGAGTGAGGAGTTGGGCCCACCCCCAGGGCCACCAGTCTTACAGCACCCAGCCCTTGTAGCACTGAGGTGACTATCCATTCAGGTTTTGCTAGGCAGGCATGAGTGTTAAAGTGCTAAGGCCCCCTGCCCAGGGGCCAGGCTCAGCCACCCAGCCTGGGACAACCCAATCCTGAATGCAATCCGGGAGGGTTGCTCTGGAAATTCCTAGCAGCTGTACCAGGTATCCCTAAGGAACCTGCAATTTCTGCTGTCAAGTGTCCCTACATTCAAGAGTTGTGACAGCCATCCCTGCCTCCAACCAGGAGGAGCCTCCACACGATGGTTCTGATGGCCCTTCCCTCCAGTGTAGCCCAGCTGGCTTTTGCTGCTTGCTGTGGGGGACCCTTAGGCAACCTGGAAGTGGTGTTGACCGAGGAGACCCTCCGCACTTACCCACGTGAGCACGTGAGCCCCTTCCTGGGACAGAGCAGTGTGGACCGAAGAAGAGCTGTGGAGGCTGAGTTCACGTCCGCTTTGGGGGTTCAGCACAAGCTGGTGCCTGTGGGAGTGGCCTGGAGAATAAGGACAGCTACTCAGAGAGGAGCGATTTTCTCCTTTTGGGCAGGTGCGGGCTCTCGGGTCTGGGAAAAGTAGCCTCACGCTCTGTGTTTGTGCTTTGTTGCCTGCAGACGTTTCGGCCTTCCCACAGGGAGCACTGCACCCCGAAGCCGCCGAGAGTACCCGGTAGGAGTCCCTGTGCCAAGTGCCCCTTCTCTGCCTGGGGACCTATTGAGATCAAACCCAAATCCCCCGCTGCCTCCCAGTCCTACTCTTCAATCTCCGACCCTCCCACTGTGGGTGTTGCCAGGGGCTGGCCCGGCTGGGTGGAGGCCACTGGGCCTGATAACTCCGTGGGAAAGAGTTTATTTGTATCAGTGTAGTGAGCAGTGTGTGGAGCAGGCCGATGGCCCCGCAGGATGAGCAATGGGCATGCAGTTAAACTTACTATAAATGGGTCCCACTTAGGGAGCCCTTCCTCCACGGCAGGCTGGCCTGAGCCCTTGACTCGGGCTCCCTCGTGCAGTTCTCTGCCGGTCCCTAGTGTACAGCCAGCCCGGAGAGGCTGAGCCACATGAGCAAGGCCACAGAGCAGGGAAACAGCAGACTCAGAGACAAGCCTGTGTGTATGCTCTCAACTCCTGGGCCACAGTGTCAAGTTTGAAAGGGCCTTGGTAGTTCTGCCTGGGAGGAAGGCTGCGGCCCGAGCAAGGGTGGATGTGGCCCCTAGCCTCCCACCTGTCCCCACAGCATGCACGCTGCCTTGCCCACAGCCAGGTGGCTCACAGCATAGGTCTAGGCTTGGCAACCTTTGCCTCCATCCTGCCTCGGGAGCCCCTGCCTAGCCCTGGATCTCCTGATAGAGCCTGTTTTACCCTTAGGCCAGATGACCAGCAAAAAGCTGAGGTGTTGGAGGCTCAGCAGGCGGAGGTGAGTGGGGGTGCCACAGCTGAGCCCACAGACAGCCATTGGTATCTCCTGGAATGTGGGGGGTCCACAGAGGGAGGGAGGCCTGGGCCCAACCAGGGTCTTCCTGGTGCCGGTGCACAGTGTGGCACAGCAGGGCCAGAGCAGCCACGCTGCCTCCTTGGCTTCTGTTTCTGAGCTAACTGAAGTTCTCAGTCCTCACTGTGGCTCAGACTCATGCTGTCCGTCTAGCACTTTCCTGTACTGTCAAAACTTAAACAAGTATGAACTGAGCCTGGATCGCTGCTGTGCGTCGTAGCTTGTGGGATGTTCCTCTGCCTGGAGGAGAGTCTGGAGCTGCTTACACAGTGGAAGACCAGGGCGGTAAATGCAGTTAAGGTCCTCCGTGGCCAGGTGGTCAGTGCTGTTCCCTAAACGATTAGATGTTGCTCTTGGGTACATCTTGAGCATTAGCAGGATGGGGGACAGTGGCAATGACCTGGGCCAGGACTGTTTTGTGCATGAAGACACTGAGGTCCGGAGATGCTGAGTGACCTGCCCACTGTCCTGCACAGCGCAGTGGCCTGCACAGCAAGCCAGTGCAGAGCTGTGTCTAGAGCCCAGCTTTCGGATACAAGCCTCTCCTCCCAGCCTGGCTGGGGCTCCACAAAGGAAAAAGAGGAGCTTGACCTGCCGCCCTCCTGTGCATTCCTGCTTTCCTTCCAGGCTGAGGAGCCAGAGGCTGGCAAGTCAGAGGCAGAAGATGACGAGGATGAGGTGGACGACCTGCCGAGCTCCCGCCGGCCCTGGCGGGGCCCCATCTCCCGCAAGGCCAGCCAGACTAGCGTGTACCTGCAGGAGTGGGACATCCCCTTCGAGCAGGTGGAGCTGGGTGAGCTCATCGGGCAGGGCCGCTGGGGCCGAGTGCACCGTGGCCGCTGGCACGGCGAGGTGGCCATTCGCCTGCTGGAGATGGACGGCCACAACCAGGACCACTTAAAGCTGTTCAAGAAGGAGGTGATGAACTACCGGCAGACACGGCACGAGAACGTGGTGCTCTTCATGGGCGCCTGCATGAACCCTCCCCACCTGGCCATCATCACTAGGTGAGCAGCCCCGGGCCTCCTGGTCACCCTCCCGGGGAGCCCTCCAGGGTGTGCAAGTTTTCCTACAAAGAGGTACAAAGAAAAAAAATGAGATGTAACTTCCTGCTTACATAACCCCACTAACCCCACTTAGAAACAAGTGAAATGCTGCTTCTCTGAGGATTCTCGGTTCCCTAAAAGGCATTGAGCAGAAGTCAAGTCTCCTACCAACTGGACACTTGTCCTCAAAAGTGGATGTAGTAGATAGCTTCATTCCCTCCATTAAAAAATACTTTGCATGTGCTCAGAAAGCTTTCAACTATTCCTTTATGAAGCCATTGAGAAACCTTGCTGGTTCTTACCTTGTTTTTTTCACTTGACTATAGAGCTGGGGTCCTCCTGTTTTTTTTGTTTCGTTTTTTTGGCAGTGCTGAGGATCGAACCTAGGTCCCTACACATACTAGGTGAGGGCTGTAGCACTGAGCTGCATCCCCAGCCCCTGATGTTTGATGTCTGTAGCCCATTTGTACTCTGGAAAGTGCTCACTGTTGTACTCTCACCCCCCTTGTCTCTTCCTTGGAGTGGTAACACTGGAACAGTTTTGTCCGTGGCATTACTGCGTACTTTTAAAGCTGAGAAAAGTGTTAAGAAGTCATTAGAGAAACGCTCAAATATACATAGAATTTTTTAAAAGAATCTGAAAATCACTTTAATCCCATTGAGCCAAGAGAGCCCTCATTAACATAGTGGTGGGTTCTCTATACCTGGGCCCTGTACTTTAAGAAAAAAAGACTTCTCTTTTCAAAGCGGTGATGTGAGTAAAAGGCCGTGTTTGTGAGTCTGTCTATGAGGCGTAAGGAGCCAGGCCAGAGCTCCTGAATAGAATGAGATCGCCAGGATCTGTTGACCAGGGAGATAAAATTCCAGCCCAAAGTAGGACAAGCTGTTGCCCAGGGAGCCTGGCCGTGGCCACACCAGCTCGGCAATATCAACCTCACAGCCCCTGCTGCTGCCCTCACCCACGCAGCCTCCCTCCTTGTCTTTCCCATTTCTTAAAAGATGGGAGCGAGTGAAACGGTGGGTGTACACATAATGAAGCAGCAGAGTGTTCGTTAACAAGAAAACAGCGTGTTTTAGAAACACGCAGAGGAAATGAGACACAGATAAGGAGACCATTGTTCCATACCTCTGGCTTCTTGGTTCTCAAAGTCTCTGAGATGCCAAGAACCTTACTTCCAGGAGACTTTTCTTAAAAACTAGTCCCTCCCTAAGATGCCATAAACCAGCTGCCCCCCAAACCAGGAAAAGGAACCGCACCCTGTCTGGGTCCTTCCTTACCCTGGGATTTTTGAGTTGTACAAGTGGAGGCCCCAGAATGCAAGCCACCTTTCCCGTAATCGCTGTAATCCCCTGAGAGCCACTCCAGTGCCTTTTCCCTTTTCACACATGGCTTTATTTAAAAAAAAAAAAAAAGCTCTAGGGCTTAAAAATAATAAAAGCAACAATGAAACTCTGTACAGTGAGCACCGGAGCCTTGATGTTACCTGGCAGTAGCTTTAAGAAACTGGGTTCTTGTCCATCTGAGTTTTGCTGCTCGTGGTCCTGCCTTGACCCCACTGCAGTGGGCCACCCAGGGTTTCAGGAATCTGGTGGGACTGGTGTCCTTGTGTAAGTTGGGTGGGCCTGGGCCTTAGGTGGGGTGTGTGTCTAAGCCCTTGTAGGCCAGGCCCCCAGGAATGGGCGTCGGTTTGGTGAAGGACAGGCTTGCTCTGTGGAGGACCTGCCAGGAGCGAGTATGGACAGGGCCTCCGTGGCCATGCTGGTCCCCAACCTGACTGATCTCACCACCCTCAACAGCTTCTGCAAGGGGCGGACGTTGCATTCGTTTGTGAGGGACCCTAAGACATCGCTGGACATCAACAAGACGAGGCAGATTGCACAGGAGATCATCAAGGTAAGGGGTACCCAGCAGCTGGAGGGCGGGTTTCCGGCTGCTTTCAGAGCTCTGGTCCTTCCTGCTGTGCAGCCACACGTGTTGGGGTGGGTGTGGCTACCTGCTCTGCTTCTCCTTCTAGATGGGGCTCCTCAAGGTATGACCCCTCTGCTTCCCTGTCTCTGTCTCGTCTGCTCGTAGCTGGAGCTCTTCACCTGCTCGGCTTGGTTGGAACTGAGGAGAGGAACTCAGTTGGTTCTAGAAATTATCCAACTCCTGGTCCACATCAGCTGTGTGGTCTTGGCCAGGTTCCTTAGCCTCTCTGAGCCTTGGTTTTCTCCCTTGCCAAATGGGGCTGTCAGCACCCTCTCCCTCATTGGACCAGTGCAGAGATAAAGTGCAGTCAGTCATCTGTGGACAGGGCATTTGGCCCAGACCCAGCACTCAGTGAGGTCTGTTAGGATGCGCATGGACAGGGCGAAGTGGCATTTCACTGCCCAGGACACAGGACCTAGGCCTTTTGTCTTGATGTTTGCAAGGCCACTTTCCTAAGGGCAGATCCTCATGCCCAGATGAAAAGCCCCTTCATTTCTTTCATTATTTTAAAAAGTAATTAAATAAAAGTGAATTTGTTGATTTGTTTAGCAATAAAAAAGCCCAAATAAAAACTGAAAGACAAATGAATAGAAGTTCTTTTCTTTCCTTTTAAAAAATTATGTTGAGAAGCCATTGTCTCTTATCAACTCCAAGTTTTCCCCTGTCTTTCCTCCCTTTTCTTTCTCTCTCTCTCTCCTTCCTTCCTTCCTTCCTTCCTTCCTTCCTTCCTTCCTTCCTTCCTTCTCTCCTCCTTTCCTTTCCCTCCTTTTTTTGGGTCGTCTGTCTCTGTGTGTTTGTCTTTAGAAAACATGAAAATCACATGGTTTGTGGATAAACCAAGATTTCCAAGTGGCATTTCTGTGCTGCTAAACTAATGAAGTAAACTTTGGAAAACTGAAGCCCAGAGATGCCATTTCTGCCTTCACTGTGGTGCATCTTCTTTCTTCTGCAGAGTGTTTCTTCTCCAACTCCCACCCCAGCCTTGCTAAATCCTGCTGCCCTCCCTACTCTGCTCCTCCCTCAAGCCCCTCCATCTCTGCATCTGTAGGCAGTGTGTGTTTTGGTGCTGGCCGCTGAGTCAGGATGACGAGCCTTCAGGATGATTCTGGGCCCCAGAGATAAGTCACTAAAAGGTTTCAGAGCAGCAGAGCCAAAAGCTGCCTCTGTGCTGGCTTCTTTCCAACCTGCTGAGAAACCCTCCTCTCTCCTTCTGCTGGGGCCTAAGAGCCACTTCCTTTATGGAGTTATCTGTGATGCTTTGGCTAAAAGAAATAAAGGGGGCTGGACTTTTGGTTAGAGGAGTTATAACTTTTGGACCTTACAGAGGTACCTGTGGAATTCTGGAAAAGGAAAGGCAGTGTCCAGAATCAGCTGCTTACATCCTTTCCCTTTAAACCTGCCCATTCAGGCTGCGATACATGCTTTAAAAGTAAGGCTCAGAGCAGTACAGTGACTTGTCGAGTTAGTTCCAGAGTCTCTACTCCGCCCGCAGCAGAGTCTGTGGCTCTGGCTGCCGGGGAAGGCTGATGCCTTGGTTTGGTTTCGGGAAAAAGGGCAGACATTTTTGGAAGGACACTCTGGCATTCAAGACAGAGTTTGGGGAAAGAGCGTTCCTAGAGCTCCCCGGCCCATCACAAGGAGACAACTTGCCAAAGGCCAGAGCTGGGTGGCCCCTCTTTCAGAGGACAGTCTGCTTTGTTTAAATGGTTCTCCAGTGCTGTTGACTTGTGGGCCCTGAGCTCTTGCTGGGGTGAGCTCTGCTTCGCTCTGGCTTGTGGCTGACTCTGTTTCCTAAATGAGCATGTTTTTCACTAGTTGTCCCCTTTCCACCTCTTCCCAGTAACCTCTTGCATGTACAGACGAGGGCGCTGAGCCACAGAGAAGTTCCCACTATATCTGAGGCCGCCAAGTGAGTTAGGATGTGAGCTGAGATGGAGCTTGAACCCCACATTTCAGTGGTAATCCAGGACTCCTCCTACCACAGCATGGCTATTGGCAATGGCCAAAGTTGGCGACCCCGTTTGTGCGAGTGTCTCTATGCTTCCGCATCTGACCTTTATGGTGCCTTAGAGCAGAGACTAGCTGTGCAAATCTGGATGGAGACCCCAACTCGTTGGAGCCTTTTGTCACCTGACCTCAGTGGTGTCATTGAGTTTTTTTCCTTGTAGTCCTGGGGATGGAACCCAGCACTTCATGCATGCTAGGCAAGTGCTCTACCACTGAGGGACACCCCAAGCCAGTATTAATATATTTTTCACTCTGGCTGGCTGGCAGTTACCTGTCTACATCTTATGCCCTCTCAAGTCTAAGATGACTGTTTGGCAGCCCAGTGGTGTGGAAAGAGCATGGACTGGCTTGAAGTCAGAACTGATCTCTGCTAGTGAGCTGCTGTGTACCTTGGGGGAAGTGACCTTGTCTTTTTGAGCCTTGATTTCCTCTTCTGTCAATGGAGATGATATGTAGCATAGGATGGTGAGGATTAAATGAAGGGACTTGGGGAAGCATCCAGGGCAGAGCCTGTCACAAGGCAGAAACTCAGCATCACCACTCATCTTGTCTCTCTCCTGACGTGAGCCTCACTATTCTCCAGGGTATGGGATACCTGCATGCCAAGGGCATCGTGCACAAGGATCTCAAATCCAAGAATGTCTTTTACGACAATGGCAAAGTGGTCATCACAGACTTCGGGCTGTTTGGGATCTCGGGTGTGGTCCGAGAGGAACGGTGAGTTGGCCTTGGGTATCTGGGCGGACAGGAGGAGCTGGGGTTCAGGTACTCTGACTGTGCTGTGGAGAATCGGGTTTGGGCAGTGTTTTAGTCCCTTATGGTGTTTGATTCTCAGGGTGAGCCCCATAGAGGGATCCCAGCTCATTTTTTGACCTGGCTGCTCACCAACATGGGTGAGGGTGCAGGCCACATTCCCATGATAAGGGAGCGTGTCAAGCTTTTATTTCCCACATCCTTAAAGGGGTGTCGAGATGGGCTCCTCCTTGAGCATCTGGGAAGCCCCCAGAGGAAGAGAGGCAGCCGGATAGAGTCCCCTGGCAGGTGTGAGAGCACAGACAGGCCTGGTGTCCTGGACAGACGAGCTCAGGCCCAGCAGAGAGTCAGGCACTCAGGCCTGAGCAGGGCCAGGAGTGGTGCGCTGCATTCAGGTGTTTCACTCAGGTGTTTCACCTGCCCTGTGTGGGTGGCTTCCTGGCCGGAGGGCAGGTGGGTTCCAGGGAGGCCTGCTGAGGGGCTGTGTTCCTATCTCGGCCCCCAGGCGTGAGAACCAGCTGAAGCTGTCACATGACTGGCTGTGCTACCTAGCCCCTGAGATTGTACGCGAGATGACCCCTGGGAAAGACGAGGACCAGCTGCCCTTCTCCAAAGCTGCCGACGTCTATGCGTTTGGGTAAGCAGGCTCCTGGTGCTTGGAGCCCAAGTATGGCCCAAAGACAGGGCCCTGATAGCCACTGGGGGCAGGGGAGGTGTCTGCTGAGCTGCTTAGAGCCTGGGCTTCGGAGTGGAAACAAACCTGGCTTTGAGTCATAGCTCTGCCACTTACTGCCTGAATGACCACATCCTTGACCTCCTGGCTCCCAGCTCTAAGATAAAGTAGCACCTTCAAGACAGTCATTTCACAAGGACTAAATTAGGTCATGGTATAAGTACTAGTTGTCAGTCTCACCCACTGATCTGCCAGGACGCTCATCAGAGCCAGCCAGTGACTGTCCCTCCCTGCCTGGGACACCTGGGCATTCTGCCAGCCAACCTCTAGTACCCATACAGCACTGGGGTGCTAAGAGAAATACAGTGCAAACCAGATATATCCTTGCAGATATGATAGTCACTATGTTAAGCAAGTAAAACAGTTCCAACAGTTTATTTTAGCTCGGCACATCTGAAGTTTTATTTCAGTATGCAATGAATAAAAAAATTAATGAGTTAGTTTGTATTCATTTCTCTACTACTAGGTCTTCGCAATCTGGTGTTTATTTTATATGTGCAGCACACTTCATTCAGCTCTCCACATTTTAGTGGCTCGGTAGCCTCATTAGCAAGTGGTCCCTACATTGGATAGTGCAAGTCTAATTAGAATGTCCCTGTCCCAGTAAATTGAGGAAGCTAAGGGGATTGGATTGGCTGAGGAAGGCTCGCTCCCAGTCACTGTGTTCTCTCTTGGTGTCCCTCCCCCTGGTGTGGCCTGAACGCCATCTCTTCCTCCCTGACCTTTAACTGTCATTGCCAAAGCATGATGTGTGCCCTGCACTGGACTTAGCATTTTAGTTCCTGCTCCAACAACCGCATGACAGATGTCAGCCTACTGGAGGTTGAGCAGTTGTACCAGAGCCTTGTAGCCAAGAAGTGGCAGAGCTGAGGGCAGAGCAAGAGCCATGCTCTGGCCAGACCTGGGCTGTCTGGACTTGACACCACAGTGGGAGTGGGTGCACAGGGCGCAGGTCCCCAGAGGCTCAGGAGGGGTCTCTTGGGTGCCATCATAGCATCCCCTGCAGGCTGGGGGAAGGCTGGGATGGACCCCAGTCCACAGAGCCTCTGGGCATGGACCGGGCTGTGTAACCCAGGAGCTTACGCCGCCAGTACATCTCCACAGGACGGTTTGGTATGAACTACAAGCAAGAGACTGGCCCTTTAAGCACCAGCCTGCAGAGGCCTTGATCTGGCAGATCGGAAGCGGGGAAGGAATGAAGCGGGTTCTGGCCTCCGTCAGCCTGGGGAAGGAAGTCAGTGTGAGTAGCACCTGCTTTTGAGGGGGGAGGAGGCTGAGCACATGGCATGACTACCTTATTTATTTATTTAAAGAAAGAAAGACAGAAAGAAAACAAAATAGAAAAAAAGGTAGAATAATACAGAGTTTAAAAAAATTAACACTAAGAAATCGCTAGTTGATACATTACATATTGTCATCTTAGAAATAGTTGTTCAGGTTCAAAATCAAAGCATAAAAAGTGGCTAGACACTCAAACATTGACAGTACAAACCATTCTGTTCAATGATCCAACAGAAATTTAGCAATATGGTCATCTATCTTACACACTTTTTTTTTTTTTACAAACAGAAATATATCTATTATTTTATTTTAAAGGGGGTAAAATTAAACACAACAAAACAGAACAGAATGGGACATAAGAAAGCATAAATTTCAAAGCTAGACAACCAGAGATCTTTACTATCTATCATATTGTCTCTTGTTTTCTTCCAAATGGTTGTCCATATCTTTGTATACGGAGAGTTCATACAAAACAACATAGCCAGTCTTTTCACAAGATGTCCAGTTCACTGGCTCCCACTTGCTAAGCAGGAGGGGTTATAGTGGGGAAGAGGAGACAGGATGACATGAGATGTTTGATTCTCAGCCCACATGATGGCAGGCTCCCAGCCACCCCCCAGAGAGGGGGAGAGTTCCTTGTTCTCCCAGC
The DNA here is from genome assembly GCA_004027295.1 of Dolichotis patagonum. Lineage (NCBI taxonomy): Eukaryota > Metazoa > Chordata > Mammalia > Rodentia > Caviidae > Dolichotis > Dolichotis patagonum. The sequence continues at coordinate 10,500 of PVJX010022127.1, read as the reverse complement.
ACCCCAGATCCCGAGGCGCTAGGGTCTCTCTTGCGGGCCGCCGAAGCCTGCCACACTCACAGCCGCTCACCAGAGAGGGGAGGAGTTCCTTGTTCTCCTGGCACCCCAGGTTACCGCATGGTGCAGGTCTGAGATGCCAGGGTCTCTCTCTATCTTACACACTTATACATACGGTTATATCCTTTAGAGCACTTTCCTTCCCTTTCATTTTTACAGTATCTATTATACATTTTGGATCTTATTATTCTTTCAGTTTTTATTATTTTTTACACTAGAGAGACAATGTGATATTTACTAATGTGAGTCTTGTTTATTTCACTTATGAGGATAGTCTCAAGTTGCTTCCACTTGCCTATAAAGGCCTCAGGAGCATCCTTTTTATAGCCAAGTAATATTCCATTGTATAAAAATACCACATTTTTTTCATCCACTCTGTGGTTGATGGGCATTTTGGTTGTTTCCAAGATTTAGCTATTACAAATTGTGCTGCTATAAACATGGGTGCACATATATCACCGTGGCATGACATTTTCAGTTTTTCTGGGAACACACCCAGGAGGGGAATAGTTGGGTTGAGCGGGACTTCCACTCCTAGTTTGTTGAGGAATCTCTGTACTGATTTCCACAGTGGCTGCACCAGGCGTGGCTACTTTTTAACTCCTGTGTGGGCTCTGCCACCAGGCAGTGTCACATTTAAGGATTAAAAACATGTGTTTATGGAAAATGGGGGAAAGCAGGGAAGCAGAGAGAAGAAAATGAAAGCCATCAGCATCACTCCACTGTCAACTTTCGTCCTGAGGTCCTTCTTTAGAATAATGATGATTTTAATTGATCATGAAGTGAGAAAAAAATAAAGCCTAATATGCTACTGATATGAACGAAGATTCAAAGAATAGCTAATCAGAAAACAACTAGGTGAGGTTATGCTGTGTTATCATGTCTTTCCTCCGTGTTTTTCACGACTGAAAATGAATCAAAATTCTCCCAGTGAACTTGTTGCACAGCACTGAATCTTAATTATAGCTACTGAATTCTCATTTCTGGATGGTTTTTCTTAAATCGTTTCTCTGCATGGGAGGTTTCTGTGTCACGGCATGGTCATATGTCAAGAAACCCTGGACTCGGTGTTTTCAGTGCCATCAGTGGTGACCGGGTGCCCATGTGTTCTATGGGACGGAACAAAGCCTCGTCCTTAGTAACTGCCATAGGTACCAGGCAGCTACACAGTGGAGAGCTTCACAGAGGGGCTGCGTAGCCCTTTCCAGCTTTAAATCTGAATAGACTGTGAGTTTCTTGTCAAGGTCATGCCCCACGCGGGCAGGACCACCATCTATAAACCTGGACAGGACACAGTGATGAATCCGACCTCATCCTCCTCAGAGAACTTTATTGACTGGAGCAAGCAACTAAGACATCTTGAGAGGGCTCCTTTAAAATGATATTGTAAAGCTGGGTGTGGTGGCACATCTGTAATCCCAACACTCGGGAGACTGAGGCAGGAGGATCGTTGCAAGTTTGAGACCAGCCTGGGCTACATAGTGAGTCCAGGCCACCCTGAATTACATAGTGAGAACTTGTCTCAAAAAAAAAAAGACACTATATTTGATCTACTGTATTCCACAGTTGTATATGTCATTAGATTGACGTGCAGAATATTTTTCAGGAGCGATGCCAAAAGGGAAATGCAACTCTGGCACCGGACTTTCGGTCAGTCCATACAACTGCAGCTGGGATGTTGGGCGGGTGGAGTGACAAACGCCTCCCTGATGGAGCCAGGGTCAGCTGGACACCACCTTCCCCAGGACATGCTCTTGGCACCTTAGGAGAGAAATGGTGGGCCGAGGTCTGGACTCTTGGTGGGGCCTGGCCCTGGCAGCTCAGAGGGCAGCTGGGGCAGCTGTTTCCTTCCAGTCTTTTTTTGGTCAGTACTGGGGATTGAACCCAGAGCCTTTGTTCTGAACTACATGCCCAGCCCTTTTTTAAAATTTTAGTTTCAGACTGGGTCTCACCAAGTTTCCTAAGCTGTGCTCAAACTTGCAGTTCTGTTTTAGCCTATCAGAGTGCTGGGATTACAGACCTGTGCCATTATGCCTGGCTATCTTCCTGTGTTTGTTTGTTTTGAGACAGGATCTTGTGATGTAGTGCATGCTAGTCTTTAACTTACTATATAACCCAAGTGTGGCCTCAAACTTGAGGCATTCCTCCTGCTTCAGCCTTCTGGGGGCTGGAATTATAAGCAGGCACCACCATACCTGGCTTCCCTTCTAGTCATTTGTTTGTTTGTTTGTTTGAGACAAGGTCGTGCTGTGTAGTTCGAGCTGGTCCTGAACTCACTATGTACCTCAGTGTGGCATTGAACTTGCATCAATCCTCCTGCCTCAGCTTCCTGTGTGCTTCAGATTACAGGCATGTGCCTCCATGCCTGGCACCTTTTAGTCTTCTAAAACTATGTATCTTGAAGAAAACCACAACAATAACACATAGGTTATTTTTGTGTAATAACTTTTTCCCACATGGCACTTTTATTATCTCAATTTTCTAACAAATCTTTATTACCTGCCTTTCTGCCCTGTGGCTGCACTGTAATGTAATTCCTTGTGTCACTGGATATTGAGGTCATTTCCAGCTTTTACCTTTATGGTAACATAATTAAGCATTTCTATGTATAAACATCTTTGTATAAAATAGAGTATGTTTTTTTAAAAGAACAAAGATCTTTAGTCAGTTTTTCTGCATCAGCCTCCATTTCCTTTCTATACTCTAGTAGCTTGGAGCGAACATTGAGTGCCGTCCTCAGGCAGGAAGAGGCCCGGAGCAGAGCAGCACTTGTCAGCGAGCTGCAGGGAGTCAGGGCTCCGTGCTGGGCTCCAAGTTAGAATTATCCCAGAGCCGCTCAAAAATACCAGTGTCTCACAGCTATAGTCCCAGCTACTCAGAAGGATGAGGCAGAAGAATCATAAGGTCCAATCCAGCCTGAGCAACTTAGTGGGACCCTGTCTCACAATAAAAAACAGAAGAGGACTGACTGGGATGGAGAATGTTCTGAGGTCCCATTCCTAGGACATCTAAATAATTAAGACCTGCGTCACCCCCATGTCAATTTCATTGACCTGAGATCAGACTGAGGCTGTGTTTTTATTTCTGAAATGTTTTATTTTTAAATAAAACTCCTCGGATAGTTCTGGAACACAGCCAGAGTCCAGAAGTAATTGGGAAGATTTCTCTCAGTGATTGGAGCCTCAGGGGAGTTTTTCGGTGGTGTTCCTGGAGGGGTGAACCCGCACAGGTATTTTGCACCTCCCCCCATGACAAATCCCGCTGTGGAGAGAAGTAGATCAACTCTGACATCATTTGAAATAAGCCCTTTGAAGATGCCTGCGGTAATTGGAAGGGTTTCTTATAAAGAAGAGCGCGGAAGCCTTTTAAGAATAAATTGAGGCCAGGGAATGAGAAAGTGGAGCTGGGACAAATGTGCCAGCTGCCCGCTTCGGGGTCAGAATTGTGTGTCTGTTGCGGAGGAGTCTCATCTTTTCTTCTTCGTTTCCCCACCCTTTTTACAATTGCTGTGTGGTGGGCGGTAGCCAAGGACACTAAAAGATGAGTCTGACTCTTAGCCCCAAGCAGGGGTTGCCCTCCCAACGGCCCCCACTTCACCCCTTCAGCCACGCTGCCGTGAAGTTCGTACCAGGCGCTGCCTTATACAGACAGCATGAGCTCGTCATCAGGCACCGACTTCTTGTTCCCTCATCTCTTCACCCCATCACTCTGCTCCTTCTGCTGCAGAACATGAGCCAGCTTTCTCTTTACTCACTTATAGTTACCGTTGGCCTTATGTTTGCATGATTACATCTCCGGCGCTGGGTCTATAACCCGAGGCTGACAGTGAGGTTATAAACACTGCGTACAGCATTATGAGAGATATTGCATGCCACTTACCCCTGGAAAGGTAATTTGCTGGGATTACATTTTCTTCTTTGTGAGTCTCCTCTTCCATTTTTTCAGTCACTCAAAGGTTCGTGGTTTTTGTTGTCTTCATGTTCTGTTTGAGCCATGGCTTTCTTAGATTTTCCCGTAGCTCCTAATTGCCCCTTTCCCCCACCTTCTTAAGATGAGATCTCACTGTGTTGTCCAGGTTGCTCCAGGATTCAAGTAATTCTTGCACAATAGCTATTGTACTCAGGCGTAGTAGGAAGAACGATTACATAGAGGACATAGAATTTATAATATTATTTTATGATGGTCACCCTGAGTTAAATACAAGAAAGTACAGGAAATCTGTCCACAACACTAAAGACCCAGAATATTCAGCCAAAGACCTGGATCCCATAGCAATGTCCTGCATGAGCCCAGCTGAAAACCTACGGCCCATGACAATGCCTTCCACGAGTCCAGCTGGAGGTCAAGAACCCACGACAAGGACTCATGCCAGTCTGATTTACAAATCTGTGCTGGGAAGGCCCAAAGGTCAGTGGTGGAAGCTAGAAAGTCTATGCCAGCAGGGTGAAGGAGCTGTGCCAGTAGGTTGAGAGCCAAGAAGCTCAAAATAAGGACCGGGGCTGTCCTGAAAAGTACCACAACCATCCTCAACGAGGTCCTGAGCTTCTCTGATGATAACAGTTACGTACATGCCAGGAAGTCAGTGTGACAAGCTTTTCTTGGAGATTAAACAGCACACATCTTCACCTCCAGAACCAGGAAATGATGTTCAATGTAAATAGCAAGGCTCCCCCAAAGTGAACCGCAGCCATTCTCAGCAACAGTGTCCCTAGCTCCTCCAATGATAACAGCTGAATTCATATCAGGGGAGCCAGCATGACAAGCTCCTCCAGGAGAACCAACAGCTCGAAACAGTAACACTTAGGAGAACCCACATCGCCTTGCTCTTCTTCTCCGGTCTCTATGCTGGCAACTTTCCTCAGGTGGAACATCTACAGTCAGCACCATGCTGATTTAGTTCAGCTGGTGTTCGGTTGACCACCAGTTTTAATCCATAACAGCCTCCCAGGGCATGTGCCTTGTGTTTGTTTTCTTAAGAGGAGAAACAATACATCTTTACCATATTCCTGCGGTTTTGTAACTCCCTCTGCATTCTGCTTATTGAATGGAATCTGTTTCATACTTTTCACGCCCACTGGCTTCTGGTCCTCTGAGTTAGTGGTACAGCTATTATCCTTTTATTTCCTTTTATTCATTCCTGCATCAGTTGCACTGTTTTTGCATTGTATATCTTTCCCTCTCTGTTTTCACTCTTGCAAAATAAGAGTAAAACTAAAGAAACTGCCCCCCAATGGATACATGAGAGATAATCTTTGAATGTTTGCACATCTAAAAAGTTCTTATTTTGTGTCACACCAGCAATAGTATTGTAGGTTCAGGATTATTTTTCCTTTAGAACACAAAGGTTTTTCTCTGGTGTCTACTGATTATCAAGTACATTGTTAAGGAATCTTGTGATGGTCTGATTCTGAGCCTTTTGTGGATCCCTTGCTGGAAGCATCTAGAATCTTTCCTTTGTTCTTACTATAGTGAAATTTTGAAAAAATATACCTGTGTGTAGGTTGTTTCTGTTGTAGTGAGCTCCCACCTTTGGGTCTTTTCAACCATTTCATTTGAAAGTTTCTGGGGGAAGTTATTTTTCTCTTCAACAATTTCCTGCCCCGATTTCTTATTTTCTTGTGTCAAACTCCCATGTGATAGAATGTGGTTCTTCTCACTGAGACCTCTACCTTCTTTTATATTTTTCAGCCCCATCTAAATGGGTCCATAATCTGGGAAAACTCCTTGATTTTTTTATCCTAGCACTCCTCATGTTTGGTTTAAGAATTCTATTTTCAATTTCAAGTATTTTTCTATCTTTAGTCATTTTGGTTTTAGTTCACCCTGGTCTTATTTTATAGAGTAGATTCTTACGGGCTTGCACATGCACGTGCATATGCCCATATACACAGACCTATCCAGAGACAGGGCTTTGATCTGTTACATCTTTGATCTCTCCAATTGTCCTGACTTAGCAGGCAACCCTATGGGCCCTGTTGTATTTAGGAACAAAAACTTGCATTGCTGAGTCTCACTGGCTGTGTGAGACTCAGCCTTTAGCCACTAAGGTTGGCCATTGGGACAGCTCTTCTGCTGGCCCCTAGTTGGCCCTCTGTTTCTCTCCATCCTCCATCTGGTCAAACCGAGACTCTCACCTGCATTGCAGCCCCACCCTGTGCGTAGCCTGGGTACCTGTGAGTACTGTACCTTCCCACTTTCATCCTCCAGAGGACAGCCACTGCCGTTTCTGATCTCTTTTCCATGATTAGTTTGTTCACGTTGGTTGCTGTTATTTCAGGGGAGAAAGGACCTGAGGAGAAAGGGTGGCAGCTGGCAGGTACATGCATTTCATTTTCTGGAAGCACAGAGGCTTTCATGTTGTTGGCAGGGTCTTCAGGGGGCCACCAGCCAGGGCACTCGAGAGCACTGCGGGTGCTCTGTGGGTGCCCCAGCCTTGTCCTCCTTCCCAGCCAGCGCACACACCACTAATGGCAGCTCCTTTTGCAGGAGATCCTGTCTGCCTGCTGGGCTTTTGACCTGCAGGAGAGACCCAGCTTCAGCCTGCTGATGGACATGCTGGAGAAGCTACCCAAGCTCAACCGGCGGCTCTCGCACCCCGGGCACTTCTGGAAGTCAGCTGAGTAAGTACCTCCTCGGCGAGCTGCCTCCCCTGGGATCTCAGAGGGTCCCCTGTGCTGCATCTGCCCCAGACTTCGATCTGGGGAGTACTCTGGGGAGATTGCCCAGAGAGAAGCTAGGATTTTATTTACTGAGCTTATGGTGGAGACAGGTGGGCACCTTTGGTTCATATCTGTGAAAGTCTGCATGTGAAAGTATGAGACCAGTGCTGATACCTGACCTAGGTAAGGCCAGATTGAGCAGGTTTTGCCCTGGGAGGGGCAAGATGGGCAGGGTGGAGGTCAGAGCCATGTGGAGACTAAGAAACACATATGATAAGTAGCTCCCTGCATCCACGGCAGGAGCGGGGTGGGGGTCTCTATGGGGCATCAGAAGCACTGTCATCTCTCTTGCACTGCCTTGTTCTCTTTCTTCTTTGTCCCTCTGGCCACCTATTCTAGACTACACAAAAAGATCTTTGTCCTGCCATGACCTTTTGTGAGGTTCTGGGGCAGGGTCTTAGTTCCCACACCTTTAAAAGGAAGGATTAGTTAAGATCCAGGATGCACTGACTTTAGCAGGAGAGGACCAGCTCATTATTTTAGGCTTTGCAGGCTATGAGGGAAGTCAGGTTGTAACTCCTGGCCCTGGCGTTGGTGGTGTGCACAGTACGGATTCTGATGCTCTGACCTAGCCCTGCCATCTAAGGCAGGCATCTGCACAGACAATACAGAAGCCAGCAGCACTTGACGATAGCAACCTGAGTTAGGAAGCTCACATGCCACCAAATAGTCTTTAGTTTTTCCCCCCTGCCCAGTCATTTAGAGAGGTAAAAATCATTTTTAGGAGCTGTATGCGTGGAGCTCACATCTGGTACTGGAAGTATGTGGTGGCATACTTATTCTGGAAGGGGTCAGGTAGTAAATACTTTAGGCATGCAGGAGACACAGTCTGTCTAAAAATTCTTTGAAGTCGTTGAAACCTTTCATACCTGGTAGCCATATTTGGCTTACCCTAGTATGCCAGGCTCTTTCTGGAAGAAGAACCAAACTGGACCCCATGCTGCAGGTGAAGAGAGGTCTACCGTGAGTTACCCAAACAGGATACAAGTAGGAGTCACTGAGAAAACTTAGTTCCTTCTCCTGCTCAGGCATGGTCTGGAGGGACAGCCATCTGGCGTTAGGGAAAGTTGTCTTATTGTTTATGTTGGATCCAACTTTTGCTCTTAGGGTGGGGGAGATATCTCGGATAGATTGAATGTCCCTTATCTAACATGGTAGGGACAAAAAGACCAGTTTTTCTCAGATACTGAAATGTTTGCATAAACTTTACAGTTTGAGCATCCCTAATCCATGGTAGACCTCAGAAGAGTTTCAGCCTTCGGAGCATTTATCTGCGGGTTAGAGTAGCCCAGCCTGTTCAGATGGAGATGAATGGCTGATGGCTGAGGTTAGGCCTTTCCCAGCATAGAGCAGGCAGTTTAATCAGATAAAGTCAGGCAGATGCACTGCACTGCATCCTCCATCCAGCACAACTCTAACTTGTCACCTCTATCCCCAGCTCCTACCACTGTTCTGTGAACAGAGTAGGTGGAGAACAAATATTTGACACGTGCCTAAAGGAATGAGTGAATGATCCTGGCATGCCGGGAGGGAACATAGAGCCCCGAGGCAGCAGTGCCAGTGAGGGTCTCTTTGCCCACCGGGGGACTGAAGGAAGGGTCTCTAGAGATGGTCTTCAGAGCAGGGGTGGAGGAGGGACCATCTCAGCCAGGGCGGAGCGTGGGTTCCTTGAGCAGCACCAAGAGGCGGTTGTGGGCAGCAAGGCTGAGTTCTGGCTGCCCCTGCAGACCTGGGGCTACTCTGCATCCTGGGCCTCAGCCTCCCGCCATCCGAGAGAGGGCTGCACTAGGTGGGCACTGGCAGGCAGGGGATAGTCCCTTTCTCCAGAAATCCGGACAGTCCCATCTGCTCCTGTCACAGATGAGACACTGACTCTCACACGAGAGCTGTAGTCGGTAGCCGTACTATCCTGCACACACTCGACCTAGTCCAAAGGGGAGCCGTTACCCGCTCAGGTCCTCTGTTGCAGCCCCTTAACGGGAAGATGGAGCAGATCCAAGTAAATCTATATCTAGGCTTTCCATTCGTAATTTCCACTTTCGGCACCCTCAGCCTCTAATTCTTTTTTCTCTTTTCTTTCCCATTGGCTTTGTTGCTTTTTTATTTTGGGGGTGGGTGTTGGACACGCTGGCCTGCCCTGTCCTCTCCCCCATCCCACCTTCCTGACTCCTCTACCTGTCCACTGTCCGGCTGCTGTCACCTGTTGGCCGATGGCTGGACCGCACTCTTCCTGGTCCTGCTGGAATGGTCATGGCACTCACAGTCGCTGGCGGAGCCGCTACTATGGGAAAGGACGTTATGGTCACCCCGACTTTAAGAACTCCTGTCCAGTTCTGGAGGAATAGTGTGTTTCTCGCATTTTCCTTTTTCCCTGCCTGTGTGTGGCTGTCCTGCTGCACTCACTTCCTGTTCTGTCTCTGCATCCCGGCTTCTCCTAACCATCCAGCTTCATCCCCATAACCCAGAGTGACATTCTGCAGCAGAAGTGCCACCAACAGGGCTGTGTGGGCTTGTGTTTTTCTCATCGGGTGGGAGAGACCCATGGCATGTTGTGGGCCTCTGTCCATGCTGTGAGTGCACCCATGGCTTGTCGTGTCCCCAGGGTCCCCACTCTGGCCAGAGCTCAAAAGAGGAGAATCCAGTGAGCTGAGGTGGAAAACTCCAAGAAGTCAGTGTTGACAGTCAAGAGGAGCTGGGGGCTATCAGCCAGCCTCTATAGGAGTGGCCTGTGACTGTGCCCTGCAGGACCTTGAAGAAGGCTCCTTGCACTCAGACTGCCTTCTAAGATTGCCTGGGCATCACCCTGGGGGGATGAAGTTGGGCATGCCCCCTGTCCAGGAGCTCTGGCCAGGCCTCTGGACCCTGGGTCCTCTATGGGCTCAGCTTCTGATGGTGCTCTTGTCTCTTCTCTGTCCTTTGTAGGTTGTAGCCTGGCTGCTTTGCATGCACCAGGAGGCTTCTGCCTCCTAACTGACAACTCGGCTCTGCAACTTCTGCTAAAATGCAAAATGCCAAGTAGGCACTAACCCAGGGGATGCCATCTCTGCTGCTTCACTCCTCTCTCCAGACTTCTTGTGCTGCGTTTTTAAAACCAGCCTCCTTCCATCACAGTGTGGCCTGTGTGTGCCCAAGTAACTTCCGGTGGCGGAAGATCGCACTGGCCAGGCCCCCTGCAATGCTGCACAGCTTCCCACCGCCTTCCTGGATGTGACTTTTCTTTCTCCCGGGCTCTTCTGAGAGATGTCTTGGCTCATGTGCGATGGGACGACCCTGTCTCCTGTAACACCTTAACAGCTTCCTGCTGATCGCGTTCTGAGAACGGGGGAGGGTGCATGGCTTCTAACCCCTCTAACCCACGGGGACCTCGTCCTGCAAGGAGTGGAATGGTTGCCGAGCTGCCCTCTCTGGGTTCCTGTCTCTGTCTGCCCTGTGGATTTGGGCAGTAGACGCCAAAGGTCCTGTTGCTGTGAAAGACACCAGCTGAGAGGGGCCCTGTCCTCAGCAGCACACTCAGAAAAGTCGGCCTCATTCACAGTGGTGCCTGTTCCCAAGCTTCAGGAACGGAAACGGCTGCTGTCCCGGCCCTGTCCCCGCTGTGTTTGTCCCTTTGCGTCTGCCCTGGCTCTGTAGCCTGTCAGTCGGGTCAGTGTTCGGCTTAGGTGAGCCAACAGCGCACTGTGCTGCTGAGTACGGGTCTGTGCCCCCTCTCCAAGTTTATGGACTC
>PVJX010022126.1:0-31003 GCA_004027295.1 Dolichotis patagonum | reverse complement strand
ACAAAACAATATAAAACAGAATAAAGGGTAGCAACCATACAGTATTCCAAGGAAAAAAGGAAAAGTACAACAATAAAACCTAAGAAATTATTACTTGACTAATTACATACTGACTTCTTGGAAATAGTTGTTTAAATTACAAAGTTAAAGCATGTAAAGTAGACATTCAAACAGTGAGACTGTTAACAGTTCTGCTCCACGATCAGTATAATGAAATTCTGAATAAAATGAGCATTTCGATAGAAAACCAGAAGAATAAACCAAGTAGAAAAACAGAAGAGAGAATCTAAAGGATTAATAAATGTGCAAAAAACTCAGTATTAATGTAGAAATTGCAAAATAAATAATGAGATACTGCAGATAGAGAGAAATGAGAAATAGTGAGAGTTTTGGATAACACCTTATGAAGGAAAACTTAAATTGTCAACTTTAAAATTTTTCCAGAAGGAGCCAGATGTGGTGGCGCATGCCTATAATCCCAGCACTATGGAGGCTGAGGCAGGAGGATTGCCTGGGCTACAGAGTGAGTTCAGGGACAGCCTGGACTATCCGTGAGACCCTGTTTCTTTCTTTAAGGATAAGAATGCAATCTTAAATACCTGTGACAGGTTAAGAGAGCACCGAACCCCCGACCCAGCAACCTCACCGCGGTGCCTCGGCTTGCAGGTCTGACGGCCTCAGCACAGCAGGCCTGGCTACCTGGGGGTGTCGACGGCAGCCTGGGCCCCGGGCAGCGCGGTGATGTGAGCACCATCCTCGGGGCCGACGCTGCGCCCTGGCATCGGCTGTGCATGTGTAGCGGCTAAACACAGGGAAGAAGGCCATGGCTTCTTGGTGGACAAAGGAGTAAACAAGTAGGGTGGATGCATGGAACGCCGGGCGGGCGGTAAAGAGAGTGGGCCCCATCTGCACTGCCTGACTCGGAGGGCCGGATGGAGTCCGTGAAATAGGAAGGGTGCGGGGCGGAGCAATGTGAAGAGCAAGATCTCTGTGTGAAATGTGCTCCGTGCTGTGCTCGGATGAGCACGAGAAGGGTGTTAGAGGCACACGTGGAGAGAGTAGGCAACAAGGCCAACCGGCCAGGCCAGCACAGACCAGAGCAGTCCAGATCAGACTAGACCTGCGGAGACCAGACCCAGCCAGTCCAAACCAGACCAAACCAGCCCGTTCACTCTTCACATGTCCGTGGTGGAGCCACATGAGTAACGCTACCCCATCGCCAAACATGTGTGCGTAAACATACATGAGGATGGACACGACGATGACAATCACTAAATTATCGGTGATGACACTTCAGTGGGGTGGGACCTTGGGAGGGGATTTTTATTTTCTGGAACTTTCCATGTGAAATTTTTTAAAAAAGTAGAGTATGTATTATTTACATAATCAGGAAAAAATTAGAAAGTATTTTTCGCTGTTGGAGAAATGATTTCTGAAAAAAGGAAAAGTGAGAGAAGAAACCTCTCCATCCTGCAGGTTAGCAGCGTGCCGGCCGGGACAGCCCCCCACACTGGGCTCCCAAAGGCCCATCTACCCCTGTCGCCCTGGGGACGGAGGCCACCACCGCCAAGATGCGGACGCCCTGTGTGCACAGCACATCTCTGGACTCCGAGCAGGTCACAGAGCGCATCCTCCAGGACGCCAGCTTCCACCTGGGGCACTTCTGGAGGGCAGCAGGCAGGGAGAAGGGGAGGAGAACGCAGGTGTCTTCAGGGCGACGGGCCCGCAGGAAACCAGCTCCGGCCTCAGCTGTTCTCTAGCTCGGGCACATGTGTTCAGGAGATGATGAAGACATCTGTCAGTGCTCTGCTGCCCGAGGACCTCTGGACCCAGCATTTGGACAGCACTGCTGTCTGCGGGCCACACACGAAGACTGTGATTGTCTGGGAGACTCAGGAAGACGGGTGGACTGGCACCTGCTACATCGTCCACCCAGCGGCTCCTCAGACGCGCACTGAACCAGCGCCAGGGGCAGGACACCTGCTCTGGGCTCATGGCACAGAGCCAGGGAGAGGGTCTTGGCCTTCAGGAGGGGACAGCTTGTGTGGGGCGGGAGCGCTTGGACCTGCAGAAGATGCTCGCTCACAGGAGGACGCGCGGCCCAGATCTGGGGCCCTCAGGGACAGCTTTGCAGAGGGCTGCCGGCTCCGGCTTAGTCTACACTCTCTGATGGACACTGCGCTTAGGATAGTTGGAGGGACACTGGTGGTGGTGATAGGGGGGTTATCTGTGATCTGTCAGTGAGATTATTCGGGTTTCTGGAGGGAGGGCTGGCTAGCCTTTTCTGTGAAGGGCCAGACAGTAAGTGCTGTCGGTGACCCCTCCTTCGTGTGTGGCCCGCAGACAGCAGTGCTGTCCAAATGCTGGGTCCAGAGGTCCTCGGGCAGCAGGGCACTGACAGATGTCTTCATCGTCTCCTGAACGCATGTGCCCGAGCTAGAGAACAGCTGAGGCTGGAGCTGGTTCCCTGCGGGCCCGTCGCCCTGAAGACACCTGCGTTCTCCTCCCCTTCTCCCTGCCTGCTGCCCTCCAGAAGTGACCTCCTCCTCTTCCTCGCATTTTAAAAATGTAGAAACTAAAGTCACAGCCCTCAGAAAAAAATGAGCCAAAGGCCAGGTTTGGTCTGTAGCTGCCATTTCCAATCTCTGTTCTAGAATTACCAGAATCCAGGTATCAGTATTAATAACAGTTATGTCAGCCCTGGGCTGGCTGTGCACTTTGGCTACTCTGTTTTTTAAAAATGGATATACATCCAATAGAATTATTATTTTTTAAATTTATTTTAAAAATTAGTTTTATTCATAGATAAAAGGGGGAAAGAAGAAAAAATAGTTTTATTCATAGATAAAAGGGGGAAAGAAAAAAAACTATGACAAAATTTTAAAGTACATCAGTCAGGGGGTTACAATGGTACATACACTGCACATTGTTACCCCCAAGTCATTCACCTGGAGCACAAGACATCTGCCTTCAATTGTCCAAACAACACCAGCACAAATCTCTCTGCAGTGAGCTCAGAGAAATCAGTAGTGTGTGTGTATATATATATATATATATATATATATATATACACACACACACACACACACACATGTACATGTACATGGTTTTTCTTTCAGTTTGTCACAGTAATGAAACAATACAATGTTTACACATGCGTTTTATTTATTTCACTAATAAGTATGTTCTCAAGGTGCATCCATTTACCTATAAAAGTGTCCAGTTTATCATTCTTTATGGCTGGGTAGTATTCCATTGTATAAAAATACTACTTCTTTTTTATCCATTCCTCAGTTGATGGGCATTTAGGTTGTTTCCAAGATCTGGCTACTAAAAACTGTGCTGCTATAAACATGAGTGTATATATATCACTGTGGCATGATGCTTTTAATTCTTTTGGGAAGATACCCAGAAGGGGAATAGCTGGGTTGAACAAGACCTCCAATCCTAGTTTTTTGAGGAATCTCCACACTGATTTCCACAGTGGCTGTACCAGTCTACACTCCCACCAAGAGTGGAGAAGGGTTCCTTTTTCCCCACAGCCCCTCCAGCATGTGTTACTGATTTCTTGATATTAGTCATTTTTCTGGGGTGAGGTAGAATTTCGGTATTGTTTTAATTTGCATCTTTTGAATGACCAGTGATGTTTAACGTTTTTTCATGTATTTATTTGCTGTTTGTATTTCATCTGAGACATGTGTATTCATCTGAGATGCTTATTTTTGAAGTGGGTCTTTATATCTGGGAGGACTTGGTTTTTGAGTTCTTTATATGTTCTCGATAGTAATCCTTTGTCTGAGGAACAGCTGGCAAACATTTTCTCCCAATTACAGGTTGTGTTCACCCTGTTGATGGTTTCTCTTGCTGTGCAAAAGCTTTTCAGTAGGGTGAGATCCCATTTGTTGATGCTTTGTGATAGTTCCTGTGCAAACTGGGTTTTGTTCATAAAGTCTTTGTCTACACCAGTGTCTTCAAGAGTTTTACCTACTCTGTCTTCCAGAAGATTTAATGTTTCTGTTTTAATATTAAGATCTTTGATCCATTCAGATTTTAGCTTAGTCAGTGGTGAAAGATACAGATCCAGTTTTAATCTTCGGCATGTGCCGACCCAGTTTTTCCAGCACCATTTATTAAAGAGACTATCTTTCTCCCAGTGAATGTGTTTGGCACCTTTGTCAAAGATAAGGTGGCTGAGTGTGTCAGCAGTTTTTTCTGCATCTTCTAAGCTATTCCATTGATCTTTGAGTCTGTTTTTTTGCCAGTAACACATTGTTTTTATCACAGTAGCTTTATTGTTCAATTTTACAACAGGGATTGTGACGCCTCCTGTCTTACCTTTGTTGCCCAGGATTGCATTTGCTAATCTAGGCCTCTTCTGGTTCCAGATGAATTTTAGGATTGTCTTCTCTAATTCTGTGAGATATGCTATTGGGATTCTGATTGGGATTGCATTGAATCTGGATAACAGTTTTGGAAGTATGGCACTGATTGGAATTCTCAGAGGGCGTTGGCACCTAGCATCCATGGCCCCTGAGCCCTGCCACCATGTCAGGACAGCCCATGAAAACCCTGGCAGCTTCTGGGACCTGAAATGTCCCTCTCAGAGTTACCCCTCAAGGAGAAATATCCTGTGCTGTTCAGCTCAGCTGAAGCACGGCTGAAGCATACTTTTCCGGGATCAGCCTGGGGCACGGTGGATACAAGAGGAGGTGACTAGGGAGACCCTGGCCCTTTTGCTGCAGGGCTTTTGCCCATATACCAACGATTCAACCCTTTCGGGTGACTAGCCTCTTAGTTTGAGCTTTAGCTGCTATTCGCAAGACCTTGCATTCAGAAATAACACCGTTCCTACTTCCAACTGTAAAAAAAAGCAGTGTAGTTTCAGGTTGTTCCTTGAAAGACGTCTAAGGGGATTTATGCAGCTACGAAGCACAGCAAAACACTTAGAATCCTGTGGAACTGTGTCGCCCCAGCCCCATCAGGCAGGCAGCTCACCCGACATGTCCGTCTCTCCCCTCAGACACCCCTACGCCCCAGGGATCACCTCTCTGTGTGGGCCATCACGTTAGCCTCCAAACTAGGGGGAACACGACCCCCCCCCCCCATGGTCTCTCATCCCGGAGCTGCACTGCACGATTAGGCTTTGGGAAGGCTTTGATGTGTGGCAGGAAGGATGAGGAAGACCAAGCCAGGGCCTAGAAGAACCAGGATCTCCCCCAGGCTGGTCCAGGTACTCCACAGGGGTCTGGCTGTTATATCCACTTCCTGTCTGCAGGGGAGGCAGGTGGGCAGCTGGGTGACCTTCCTCTCATCAGATTTGTGCAAGTCAGGAGACAAGTGTCCCCATCTCTCTGCTGAGAGACTCAAGATCCGGCAAGATTAAAAAAGAGGGGAAAAAAAGAAAAAAATAATAAAGAAAAAAGAGAAAGGAGTCTGTGAGCAGAAAATCCAAGTCACTGATTCTTTTTGCACTGACAATGAGTAGAAACAACTTCTGTCCTTCCAGAGCCTAAAAGCGACACGCAAGGGGCAGCTGCCACGTGGTACAGACTCTCTCCCATCCTGCTTGGTCACCCTGGTTCCCTTCTGTCTTCCCTTCCGTTGGGGAAGCCCCTGTGTGCCCACAACTCTATTCCTCTCCTCCCTCTCCCTTTCCTTCCTTTCTTCTTCACCACAGAGGACTAAGTTAAAACAAAACAAAACAAAACAAAACAAAAAAACAAACCGTTGTCAGTCTGCAAGTAAGACTCACCTGGGGGCCTTTAGAAAAGGGTTCTCTCCAGATGGAGTAAATCAGATTCCCTGGGGTGGGGCTGGGACCTCCGCACTGTTTTGGAGAAGTTCCCGCCAGGATATTCTGAGCGAGCCTGGGTGGAGAACCAAGAAACCTAGAGACTGCTGCAAGTGGGGGACAGTCGGGGTTACCTGGAGTCCAGGCCCCCCCCGGGGGGCCAGAGTTCGGGGCCCTGGACCAAGGGCTGCATCCAGCCTCGCGGGCTACAGAGAAGCTTTGAAAGCCAAGCTCGTCTGGCAGCTCTGCCTGGCTCCCAACCCCCCAAACCCACCTCTTCCTGGACGCTAGCGCCCCTCACCACCTCCCCCACCGCAGCGAACACAGACCAAGGCTGGGCTTGTCCCCAGGAGTATTTGTGGGGCATTCAACTTCACTCTCAGACCCACGAGATCTCTGGCAAGTTACTAATCCCTATTAAACAAGCCATTAATCGCCATTATCGCCGTTCCATAATCAGGCAGAGCGAAGCAAGAAGGAGGCCTACAGGGAGCCGCTGGTGAGCACAGACAGGCTGTGTGGCCCTGTGCACGAAGACCAGTCAGGCAGGCGTCCCAGCTGTCGGCCCCTTTGCCAAGACGGCTGCGAGCGCGGGGTTTCATGTCGCTAGGCCAGGGGTTGATGATGAATGGGCTGCTTCCGCTACTACGGGGCATTTGCTATGCATATGAACAATTTTCATAGACCTGGAGAAAAATCGATGTAAACTGAATACCATACTGAGCACGTGATGATTTCTCTTTGGTGCAAAACACAATTTCAGATTTGTGCTCTGTTATTAAGTGTTGCATTACAGACACTGATTAGAATCACATGGCAGTGTAAATGGTAGTCACAGGCACTGAGCGACTGGTTCTTAAATATCTAAAAGTGTTTCTAAGATTCTGAGGGGGGAATTAATTGTTTATTTTGTTGCTTTATATTCATGTGTCTTCACTGTACCGGGTTTGGAAGATCCAGAAAAATGCAAGGAAGTCCATCCGAGATGAACGTGAAGAATCGCCTTGTGCGCCATTCCTAACCCTTTATTTTTATTTTGAGAAGGGTGTTGCTAAATTGCTGAGGCTCAAACATGTGACCCTCCTGCCTCAACCTCCCAGAGGGCTGGGGTTTCAGGCCTGCCACTCAGTGCAAACCCTGGTACCATACCCTGAGAGAACAACAGAGCAAGAGCAAGAGAGCTGCATGAAACAGTTTAGATTGTGTGGTTGACACTTATCTGTGCGACTCTACCCCAAAATTTTTGTAGTCATTGGTACTTGTTAGATCTGGTTCATTTATTTTTATCTGGTGCATAATATTCCATGGCACGAATGAATCATGATCCATTCATTGCCCTGCTGATGGATATCAGCAACAGGACTGACTTGTGCTTGCATTTCCAGTTTGCCTTTTTAAAGCACACAGGCCCGACCCGGCCTCACCTCCTGGGGTGGTGCTATTGAACACCTGCTACAAAGCATGCGTCATTTATTGAGGTATTGGGACCGTTTCTTTCACGCACGGGTCTTGAAATCCCCCTTGAGATTAGTACCCAAGGTAGGGAGAGAGGAAAGACGCTTCAGTCCAAGGGCTTTGCAGTCCCCCGCCCCATGCTTGCGACAGCCCTGGGTGTAAAACAGGTGGCTCTTGTCCAGCTGAGGGTCCCGTCCCGTCCTGAGATCACTCTGTCCCCGGTTGCTGGATGGCAGCAGCAGCAGCAGCGATTCTCACTGGTTTGCCATTTGATAGTCTTCTTTAATTAGGCACTATATTAGATAAATGAACAAAATAATAACCTAGCACTCACTGATAGTATAGTTAACAAATGCTAACATTCATCACATGAGTTTCAGGTATAAAAAATAGCAGACACAACGACGGTGTCTTTTGAATATTTCCCAACTTCATACTCTTTCCTCTTCCATAGAGCAAATATCTGTTCTAAAACTGGGTGTGAGCTGGAGGTGGTGGCATACAACAGCTGTGCCAGCACTCGAGAGGCTGAGGCAGGAGTATAAGATGGAAAAGATACCCAGCCTGGGCAACTTAAGTGACTCAGCAAGGCTCTGTCTCAAAATTAAAAATAAATGCTGGGGACGTAGCTCAGTACAGAAGCCCTGGGTTCAATCCCCAGCACTAAAAAGCTGGTATGTATAAGCCTCTCCATCTGGTATTTTACAGGTGTGGCTGCATCAAACAGTTTCGATTATTGTATGGCTGACACCTATCTATGCGACTCTACATACCCAACAATTTTTGTAGTCATTGGTACTTGTTAGATCTGGTTCATTTATTTTTATCTGGTGCATAATATTCCAAGGCACGAATGAATCGTGATCTATTCATTGTCCTGCTGATGAATAGTTAGGTTGCTTCCAACTTTCGGTTGTTACAAACCGTGCTGAGAGGAGCCTCTTTGAATGTCTCTTTACGTAACTCTCAGGATACGCGCATGGGGTACGCGCATGTGCAGCACTCACATCTGATTCCACAGGCTCGAATTCAGTCTCCACAAAGCCACAGAGGGGCTGCACTGTGGTGGTGCTATTGCCCTAATGCCTAACACAGGGAGGGTCTGAGGCTACAGCCCGCCTGGGACAAGTCACCTGACTCACGAGGTCGGAAGATGCGTTCTCCTGACGCACCACCAACTGGCGGGGGCCGGGGTGTGTGAGAGTGTGATTTGGGGTGAGTCATTCGAGCTTGCTGAACCCAGGTTCTCAGAGCACTGGGAATTACACCGTCTACTCACAGTGCTGCTGGGCAGCAAGCGTCAGGTTAACACGGCAAACTGCGAATAAACACTCAAAAATATGTGAATGAAAATAATGGGTCATGTGGTCATTCAACTCCCCGAGTGTGACATTGTGCACATTCAGCTCCCCAAGTACCAGCTTCTGTGATGGGTGAATGTGGACTAGCGTGGGGCCTGGAAAGCCCACAAGACCAGAACCCACCCAATCCTTCTGTCACAGAAGCATGCGTTTAGCTGAACAGTGTCCAAATGCCAGAGCACCTTGTAGGCCACCAGAACACAACCACCTGTCTGGTAAACACCTTTCCTAGTTCTTCCCTAACCACCATGAGCGTCCCTGTGGGATCTGGTTTTCCTCATCTGCGGCGAGGGAGGCTGCTGAACTGAGGTCTCTAAGGTGTGTCTGGGTTTAAAGCGAATCACTCACCGGTATCAGTTGATCCAACACAGTGTATATTTAGGCATCATTACTGTTCCCTTTGGATCTCCGGATGGATGTCCTATTGGGCCCTTAATTAACTAGAGTACTCAGGCCAATTTATCTAATGATCTTTGTTCTCGAGTTTCTCGTTCCAATTTTGTTCAAATATAAGTCGAGACCCTTAGGCTTGAGTTTCTCCTGTTCCTGCAATGTGCTCGGAAAGACCTGTCATCAGTAGAGACGGGACAGACTCCACACCTGGCAAGCTTAGCCTGCCCTGTGCAAGTTGCACCACCACCGTGAGCTCCCGCGGCCACCTCAGGGGCAGCTGCAGAAAGACCTGCCCGGCTAACGCCTGGATAAAGAGCCGTGAGGTAGCGCGTGACTCAGCGGGGCGCGCACGTGAAGTAACAGGAGCTCAGCCAGGTGCCCCCCGCCCTTGAACCCCAGTTCAGACTTGTGAACGTCCCTTCTCTGGAGGCCTGGAGCGCGGGCACATCTCTGCCCCTGGCCGGCGGCCAGTGCTCTGCCACCACGGGCCGCCTCCATGGCGGCGTTGCAGGCACGCTGGCTGATCTGGGCATTTCTACCTGGAAACAGCCCGGGGAGAGCTTCTCTGCAGGTTTTCTTGACTGCTCATTTCTGGCTCTTTTTGCCAAAGCCCCTTCTGCTGGACTTGGACCGGGTTTGTGGGCTCCAGATGCCACCCCAGCAGGAGACATATGCCCGTAAAACAAGGTGTCACCGTCCCCACAACGAGCCAGCCTGGTGCACTCCAGGGTGGCAGTGGACACCTGTGGCTGCTCCCCAGCGGCGGAACCCTCAGTAATCATCCATGTCAATGCAGATGGCCTGCGGTGGTGGCAGGGTGGGGCCACAGTGGCTGGGTGGTAACAAAGCTCCTGCAGCCTCTCCTGTGCATGGTTAATACATGAGGCGACATTCAATGCCCCGGGCACAGCAGCTGGCAGTAGGAGCACAGTGAACTAGGCAGGGAGCTATGGCTCCAAAGGTTGCTCCAGTCAGCTGAGCCGGACGGTCCTGAGCTGGGCTGGTGCCTCGGGGTGGCATCTGACGGCGCTGGAGAGGGTTTCTGAGGGGCTGGATTAAGCCAACGGTTTTCTTCCTCGATGCAGAAGAGGGCGGAGGCGGGGCTGCTGGACCTGGCCTCTCAGTACCGGTCTGGGGGTATCACTGTCATCCTACACAACACTGGACAGGCTGGCATACGGGGGAGGGCAATCAGGCCTGGAGACCAGGCCAGGATAAGAGCACAACTGACAGGGGCACTGGCTTAGCCCAAGGTCAAAACCCAGAGCCAAGAAAGAGTAGACAGGCAGGAGCCACACTGGGAGAGCTGTGTGTCACAGGGAGGTAATACACAAGCAAGAGCTGGCTGCAGGGACTACCTGGAATGGCCATCTACCCCTCCTTCCTCCTTTCCTTCCTTCCTGCCTCCCTCCCTCCCTCTCTCCCTCCTTCTCTTCCTTCCTTCCATCCATCCTTTATCCACCTAACAGCCATTCATGAGTCCATCCATCTATCCACCCACCAGCCAGCCATCCATTCACCAAACATACATCTACCCATCCACCATCCATCCACCATCCATCCATCCATCCATCCATCCCCTATCCATCCATCTACCACCTATCTTTCCATCTACCCATCCATTTTGGTTGAGAAGGGGTCCCACTAGCCCTTTCTCCAGCCCCCACTTGGATGTGCAAGTGGGGGCAGTTCTGTGTTCTGGGACAGGTGGGAACTGGACAAATGTTCTTTTTTTTTTTGGTACCGGGGATTGAACTCATGACCTCATGCTTGCCAGGCAGGTGCTTAAGTCACTGAGCTAAATCCCCAGCCCTGGACAAATGTTCTTTACTCTTGGCTGTTTTCTTTCTGATTTGTTCTCGGTCAGAGCTGGGAGTGGTTGACAGAGAAGGGGAGAGAAGACAATTCCAGAGACAGGAAAGAGCATGCACAAAATTCCAGTGTGGGAGAAAACACAGTATACGAGGGAGGTTGGGTGCGGCATAGCAAGGCCTGTGTGTGTTGAATAGATATGTCAAAGTTCGCACGTCCCAGACAAGTCCCTCAATGCCACGGCTTCCCTGGGCCTGCCCCCAGCCCGGTCCTCCTCACCGGAGGCATAAGGGAACCCTTTAGGAACTAAGCCAAAGCCTGCAGAGTTGTTCTGACCTTGTCCCTCAAGCCCATTCTCCACCTCCCAGCAAGACTTGCTGCTTCTCCACCAATGATTCCACCACTCAGCTCCACTCTGAGCAGCCAGGGTGCAAGGGAAGCCCAGGGAGAGGCTCCTCCTCCGGGCAAGCAGAGGGCCATGAGACCACGTGCTCAGCGCTGGCCTCTGCGGCAGAGAATGGGAAGAGCGAGCCGTCCTGGACAGAGGGGCTGCAGGACCCGTTTATGGCAGCAGCCTGGATAAGGCAGCCAGGTGGCATCGTGTTATTAGGCACACTCCGGCCTGCTGCCCGGTGGTGCTGTGTTGCCACCCCATGCCCAGCCGTCCCTCTGCAGGTGCACCCACGCAGACGCAGCCCAGGGACCCAGCCAGGGGCGTCCGTGGGAGGCCACAGCGTGAATCCCTCTTGTCAGACAGTGCTGCTTCTGAGAAAGCTCCCGGCTGGCCCGGCTGGTGAGGGAACTGTGCTCTCCACAGCAGCTCTGGCCCTTCCAAGTCGCGGTCCTAAAAGGTGGCTTTAAACTCTCCATGCCTGGACCCTTGTCTTAACCCCACGTCTTCCCCAGGCTCCTTTCCACGCCCTGGTCTTCCCCTCCTTGGGCTCAGGAATCTACTCCCCTGTCCTAGGAGACGCCTCGAATCTTGTGCCCAGCTCTCTGCTCTCACATCTGCCAGCACCTGAAGGCTCAGCTCTGATCCCAGCACCTCGGCGAGCCCCCCCAGAGCTCCCTGCCGGGGTGCCCGTCCTGCCCACAGCCTCCCTGGCGCTTCTGCTGCAGCAGCTCCCTCGGGGCGCTTTTGCTGGTCGGCTGGCTCTGCACGCGTGTTTGCCGATCTGTTTATGAGCTTCTGGAGGTTGCACACTGCATATTCATCTTCGTGTTCGGGTGTTGCCCACAGGTGCTCAGGCTGGGCACTGCACAAGAGCGCTTGGCCCCGGGGATGCTGAGGAGCTGTGGCACCTGAGCGCTGCCCCCAGCAGGCCTCTGCCTTAGCCCAGGGGAAGGGGGGGCTTTCCTATTCTGCACCAAGACGCTGCAGTTTTGAGAGTTTTAGCCTGTCAGATGAACTGACAAGGCAGATTTTAAAAGGAGACAGTATGTCAGGCACTTAAGCACGGGCGTCATGGACAGCGTGAGAGGCCAGAGGTGCATTCTGGATTGCAGAAGGGAAAGGGAGGGTTCGATGGGGCTGCTTGGGAGAGGCGGTGGCTGGTGGTGAAATGCTGAAAGGCAGAAGCCCGCAGGGGAGGGGGAAGCGGCCTGGGATCTGCTTCCCTCCAGGAGGGAGGGAAGGAAGTGGAGCAAGGCACCGGCAGGGGCACTGGCCTTTCCCGGCTGATGGCCCGGCTCTCTGGAGACTGGGAGCAGCTGGAGGGAGCCGGGCCTGAGGCTCACCACGCCAGGTGGGTCCCGCTGCCTCTGCTGCCTCCGCAAGTCACTCTCAGTCTGAGGTCCGTGGATGAGTCGGCTTCTCACGAGTCACTGCACTCTTGTCTGCAGCACCAGCGAGATATCCCGTCTCCTCCACTCCCTCCGTGCCACTCTGTGTCCCCCTTGCTGCTCACCCTGAGGACACCAGTGGCCTCTACTCCTGCCTCCTCACATCTGCCAACGTCACACACATTAGTTACCTTATCAGATCGAGCGACTGACTGGCAGACTGACTGATTTTTGTGGTACTGGGAAGTGAATCCAGGGCTTTACGCTGAGCTACATCCCAGTGCCTCTCTCTCTTAATTTTTTGAGACCCTGTCTCAGGCTGGGCTTGAATTTAAGATCCTCCTGCCTCAGCCTCCAAGAATGCTGGGATAATCAGCATGGCTCACAGGTTACCTTTTAAAATAAAAATGGCGCACTCCTGTCTGCGTTGGCTGTTCTTTTTTTCCAGTGGAAGCTCTCTCCTGGCACCCAAGACACAGGTCTGGAGAAATCACCCTTGAATCTTGGTAACTCATGTGTTCTAGTTTAAACTTCTGCACAGTCCTGGAAGCTTCTTCTCTGTCCTAGTCAGATGTTTGCCCATCCATCACCTACTGCCAGGATTATTATCACTATTTTAAACTGGTTTTCCTACTTCCACATTCACCTCTTTTAAATTAATCCTTTTTTTTTTTTGAGACAGAATCTCACTATATATTCCAGCATGGCCTTAAACTCACCACGTAGCCAAAGCTGGCTTTGAACTCATAGCAATCTCTCTGCCTCAGCCTCCTGATTCTGAAATTGTGAGCATATGCCACCACCACGCCTGGCTTTCAGTTAATTCCTTTACACCACTAAAGTCCTTTTCTGCTGAGATAAAATTCATATAAATAAGACTCACCATTTTAATCATCGTATAGTGCACTATGTGGTAGTTATAAATTTATTTTCCGTGCAGCTCAACCACTGGCACTGTCTAATTCCAGAACAGTGGCTGACAGGGTTTGACCTATACACTTGCATCTCTTGGTTTGCAAAGTCAGTTTAGTTGATGGCAGCCACTAGGCACTTCTAAAAGTAGCCTCAGGGTAGGCTCAAAAATAGGAGCAGAGAACTAAACAGACGAAGAGTGTCACAAAAGGTGAAATGACAACTGCAGTCCTGTGAAACTGATTTCAGTGAGGTGTTTGTTAACCCACACACATGTCAAGTGTGTGGATGTGAGATCATAATTCAAGTGCTCTTCTTTCTGTGGGTCGTGACGTGAAGAGAGGACGGGGAGGGCAGGGATCCACACTGCCTCACTAGTGACTAAAGTCACAATCAATGCCATTCGCCCCACCGACTGCCCAGCTGGAGGTCAGGCCAGGCCACGCTGCGCCTGTGGCCACTGTAAGGACCTTGGCTTTTAGTGCAAAAGGAATGGGAGCCACTGCAGAGCTCCTCGGCAGAGGACTCACAGGCCATGGGCCGCATTTTGAAAGGACCACGAACAAGATCTGGACTCTTCCGCCTGGGATCCCAGGTCCTTTATGCTTTGTCCCTGTCTACAGATTCAGACGCATCTTCCACCATCTGCAGCTCCAGGACACTCCCGCTGTCTCCGTGCACCACAAAGCCCCCGTGTCAGGGGCTCAGTGCCGCCGTCCCCTCTGCAAAAGGCCGTCTCCGCTGTCCCACCCTTGCAGTCAGCTCAGATGCCCCACCCCACTGCAGCCCCACCCCAGGCTGGCGCTGTGCCCGCCTCACGCCTTGCCACCCTCTGGGTGCCTGGACCGACACTGGCTCCTGGGCCCACCACCCTCTGCATCGCTGGTTCCTGGGGGCAGGACAGTCCCTTCTGCAGCTTTTTATCTCCACCACCTACAATGGTGCGTTGGCCCGGGACGAGGGCAGAACACATGAGTGGGTTCTGAGCGGACGGCGGCTGCTGAGGTCTCCATCAATCCCTGTGCCTTGCTCAGTGACCCCAGTACACCACAATGCTGCCGGCCTGGGGTGTCCAAGGCTGCCCTCGTCCTGGGAAGAAGCGTGCAGAGGAGGCGCTGGGTGGTGGGGACCCAGAGGGAGGCAGAGGCTGTGCGCCTAGGGTTTCGGTGTGTGTGCGAAACTCGGGGCCCACTTGCGGTCACTGGCCAAGCACCAAGAGCAACGAACACTGATACGCCTGCCGCAGGCCCCGCTGTATCTCTCCTCCGCTGCAGATCACCTTTCACCCACAGGGCTTCACTGACGTCAGGGCCGGAGGAGGGGGCCAGGGCCAGCACCCAGGGCCTGTGGTGGAAAGAGGCTGGAACATAAACTGGGAGCAAGTTCAGGGCCCTTTCAGCCATCGGGGCGCTGTGTTCAGGCTGGAGGTCCAGGCTGGAGGTCAGGCAGGAGAGTCAGTCCTCCCGCCTGGCCCCGTCCTGCAGTGACACAGACAGGGCCAGGCCACTGCGACAGTCCCCTGCACGCCATCCCCTCCCCGCAGAATCGGCCACTTTCCTTCCTCACACCCCGCTTCCTATAGAAAACCCCAGCCACACTTTCGGCGCACCTTGCAAAGCAAATCCTCCTCCCCGGTCTGGGTCCTTATAAATATGCCAAGGGGCGGCAGGCCCTTGGCGGGTGATTTATTTACAAGGCGTATCACTTCTTATAGCTGTGACCGTGTCCCAGCAAACGGCTGACGACGCTCAGGCTCAGCCTCCAGATCGATTTCAGATGGGACCAGGGCGACTTGCTCCCTCTCTGGTTTCAGTTCCTGCTGAGTTGAGATGATTTCTGCTTTCAGAGGGCTCAGAACACGAAAGGCTCTAAAGAGGATGAGCCGAGCTATTGGAGAGGCTTGGCTGCTCGCCCCACATCAGCGCTGGGCCTCCCCGGGGTCTCCACCCCTAGGAAGCAGCCCCCTGCCCTGCCAGTCTTGCTGCAGGCCTCCTCCTTCCCTCCCAGCAGTCCTGAGCTTCTGGGTATTGGGGCGCTCACCAGTGGGGTTCCCCAGAGAAAGGTGCCTGTGCCCGCGGGGGACCATCTCTGCTGGTGATCTCAGGACACGTGCGAAGGATGGAGCAAGTGCTGTGGACTCCGAGAGCCCAGCAATGCCGGGGGGTGGGGCAGCAGGGGCTGGGACCTGGGGCTGGATATGGCAACAAGGGGGTGGGGGTTGTTTAAAGGTAGGGAGCTGAGGAGCAGAGCAACAGAGGAGGGCGGCCATCCTGCCTGCGCTCTCGAGGTGCACCAACCACTCAGACCCAAGCCAGAGGGTCAGAGCATGCCCTCCCTTAACGGACTGCAGTGCCTACTGGGCCAGGCAGTCACGTTCGGGGCACCACGAGCTCACTCGCAGAGGGGACCTGGGACACACCTCCCCCGCGTAAAGCCCTGAGCTGCAGACAGGCTGTGAGGCGGAGGACCAGTGGCACGGAGGTGACACCCTAAGGGCAGGGCCAGGTGGCAGGGGTGGGGCGGGTCTGTGCCTGTCTGGCTGCCCTCTCCAGACAGGGGTTGGAGGTGGGCTCCCAGAGGGGGTTAGCTAGTTCCAGCCACGCAGAACCTACACACGCAAGGTCCTATCTTGCTCTCTGGGCTAATGACTGAGGGGACAGAAATAATTCATGCTAGTGGCACCTCTGTCTTCATTTCATGGGCTGGGAATGGGCATACAGAGAAGGGAAAGAACCACCAGCTAGTGAAACGTGAGGACCCCTGCCTCCCCCGACTCAACCTCGCACAGAGACGGGACAGGGACACACATGTTCTGAGGAACTGCTGGGGCTTCCTCCCCCACTCCTGTGCTGGGGCCAGGGCGCTCCTCCAGCAGAAACCCAGCCCTGGGCTCCCAGGGCCAGAAGAACCTTTCAAGATGATTTTGCTGCTGTGCATGGTGATGCACATCTATAATCCCAGCCACTTAGGAGGCTGAGGCAGGAGGATGACAAGATCAACACCAGCCCGAGCAACTTAACAAGATACAGTCTCAAAATAAAAAAATAAATAAGAAGGGCTGGTAGGCACTTGACTAGTGAGTGTGAACTCGTGGATTCAAAACCCAGCAGTGCAGGTAGTAAAACCTCTGGAAGAGGAATCTTCATGATTTCAGATGACTGTCTGTCCCATACAGTCTCAATCATGAGAGAGTGTTGGAATTCAGTGTGACCCTGGGTTTAGAGCAGTGTGACCCTTTGGGAGTAGGTGAATGTCCCCGTAAATCTCTTATCTTGGTGTTCTCAGCCTTGAAGGGGGATGAGAGACTAGGAAATTCAGGGCTAATAAACCTTGTTTTGCCAATTTTTAGACAGACCTTCCCTAAATGATCACTATGGCCATAGATAGAGCTGACGAGAATTTGACCCAGTGTTTCACAAAGTGAAGGTCAAAGTTTGTCTACTTTCAGTTACGTATTGGGCATTTGCAGACACAGTTGAAGAGTCATGATTTTTAGCAAGAACCACTTTTAAGTCACCAGTTGCCCCCAGAAGAAAACACGAATCATGCTTTTCTAATGAGTAACATGGTAGAGGCCCAGGAATTTGTTGGTTCTCTGCCCCAAGAGAGTCTCTTGTCAGTAGGGTGCTTACCTAGCAAGCACAAGGACCTGGGTTCAACCCCCAGCACTGCAAAAACCAGCTGAACCAAGCCAGAGAAACAACAAAAGCAATGATTTAAAATGAGTAGCATATCGCTACAACTGAAAAACAAAACAAAAGCAAGTCCTTCACATGGTCGCTCTCTCAATTTTTCACCCTATCTACTAATATTAGCCAGAATCTCAGCAAGACACAGGAGTCCTGCCCAAAACGATTGGCTCTAGAGGGCTGGTGAGATCAAAGCTGCCCGTGATGCAGCCCATGAGATGCCCATGAGAAGCTTTTCCCACCCTCAGCCCTAAGAGGGAATTGCAAGAGGGACCTGTTAGAACACTCGGCCTCTAACAGATGGCAGCTGTGCAGGGAGGAACGGGGTGGGGGGACTTGAGGCTACGCGCCCAGCCTCACTCTGTGTCCCCATTTGGTCTGCTGCAGCTTTGCTGGGAGCTGGTCCTTGGTGGGAGGCAGCATGGGAAGCCAAGGTGACACGATCCATAGAGGGCAGATACCAGGGCCGGATCAGAGCAGGGTGAGGCCGAAGACAGGGTAGGAGGGGCCCATGAAGACAGTCCAGCGCCCAGTTCTTTCCTCCAGCACTGAGCAGTGATCATACCAAGGTCTTTGGAATTCTGTCCACATGCCAGGAATGTGACCATCTCTTGGCCTTTCCATGCCAGCACCTGAGCCAGAGCTCAGCCATCTCCAGGAGGTGGGACCTCATACCTCTGGGCTCCCCAGTGGGGGTTTCCTCCTCCTGCTTCACATTAGCATATTACCGACACGTGGGCAGAGGTGTGCTAGCATTTGTTGGCATGTCTCTCTCTCACCGCTTCTTCCTGGGGCCGGGAATAGTGTTTATCACAGAGCGAGTACTCTGCCTGATGAACTGCAGTGTCTTTCAGTTCTTTCGTGTTCCTCCCACCCCTCAGGCATTGCCACGACTGTCTGCTGTTGTAGGGGGCTGGCTTGTGCATGCTGGTGCAGGATGAATGCAGTGATTTCAAATCTGAAAATTCCCAAAGGAAGGGGAGTTCATCACAGCCTCAGATGTTCTTTCTACAGAAGGAGGTTACGGAGGAGGACGACAAAGGAACGAATGTCTCTTTTGTACAAAGTGACTTCCTGATAGCCTTATCCAGCTCCGCCTGTTTTGCCTTCTCTATGACATCTATTCCAGGGAAGTCAACCCTGCTCACCATCTCTGTTAAGGGACTGGGACCGCCTGTGAGTCACGCCTGCCAGAGCACATCACAGCAAGAGCAAAATGCAGAGAGACTGACCTGCTTTCAAACTACTAGGTGTTTCTCCCAGCTAACTGTCCTTAGGTTCCTGCAAACGTCTTCGAAGGAAGAAGATGGGTTTTCAGACTCAGTCATATTCTCGGCCGCAACAGGTACTTCTGCTTGAAGTACCTGTTGCTGCTTGAAGCCAGTGGTATTTCCTGACTGGCCACTGCAGTGAGCAGTCCCGCAGGGCCGTGCCCTCTTTATGTTGTGCCTGCCAGACAGGCTCCTGGCCAATGCCTAGCCATTCTGCCTGCTGGCCCAGAGGACGCTCTGGAGGCCACGGAATTGGGATGGGTGACACAGAGCACGCTGGAGATGCCAGGTCACGGGGCAGATTCATTCTTTGGAAAGAGGAGAAGGGGGTGGTTGGGGGTTAAATACAGAAGGAGTAGACTGCTACCCAGGTTATCAGAAGAATGTCCCTTCTAGGAACCATCGGGAGATGCAGGATAGTGAGAGGATGACGGCTCAAGAAGACCCATGTTCAGCTTCTAGCTCTGCCACTGACTGTCTGGGAGTTTGAGGGTCCACAGAAATCTATTTAAACATAATATCCGCCTGGCTTATTCCTGGTGAGGTGGCACTCGGAGGTGCAGCTGGACGACTCTCCTTGAACTAAGAGCAGTCACCTCCGCTTCGGCTAAACCTGGCCCATCCCCAGGTACTGATATGCACAGAGCTGCCCAGGCTACTTCCTTTTCCCTTCAGCTGGCTCTGAGCAATGTAAATGGGGCTGGCTGAGGTGCTGATGCGTAAGCTTGAAGCTAGGTGCTATTTCTCCACTCCGTGACTCCCAAAAAACATGGCTGAGCTTGGGTGGGACGGAGAGCCACGGCTCCAGGGCTGTAACTGGCTTGAGCCTTGGGATAAGAGGCTGTGACTTCCCAGGGCAGAAAAGCTTGCACATCAGCGCTCAAGCGCCAGCCCCCAAAGCAATAAATGCTGCCTCCGTTGTGTTATGCAGGTTGGTCTTTCTGCATGTCCTTCTCTCTGCGGATGGCAGAGGCTCTCAGCCTCCTAGCCAGCCCAGCTCACAGCGCTCAGGAATTCCCAGCTCTCTCCCAGTCACTCATCCCCAGGCCACTCCCTTCTTCATAGATTAATAAAATCTAGGCTGGGCCCTGGGTCAAGGCCTTTGTTCCAATGAACCTTCATTTTGGCCAGACTTAGGGCCTCTTGGCTCCCCACAATTATAAATACACCTTAGTGTCTTTATTCTCATTGTGGGTAGCACTGGAAGTGGTAGATTGGGATTAACTCGAGAGAATTCCAGTAACTTTTCCTGGGATTATAATATAAACTTCCCAGATTGTGACAAGGATGGAGAGGGCTCTCTACAGCGACATAACAAAGTACAAAGGGCATGTTTAGGGGATGAGCTATGCATGAACAGATGGGGCACATTTCTGACTTTTCACAATGGCAAACTATTGAATGACAGTAAATTCATAGGCTACCAGAGTTTCACCAGCTTTAATTAACTGAGTATTCTTGATTTCATTTGGAGTCAGGCCCCGAGGCAGTCACAAGTTCTTTTATTCCATTTCAATCTTAATTATTAATATCTGTAACACTCGGGCCACACATTTTACTTCACACAATATATAGGTTAGAGGAGGCTAAGAAAGTATTTACCGTGACCACAGAGTTTAAAGAGGCCATATGTTACGGCCTCTGTCTGAATGTCCCCCAAGAGCCTCACATAGTCATCGGCAGGGCTTTTGGAAGGTGACTGGATCATAGGCCTCATAGCTGACTCGATGTTAGGTGATGGGGCCTGGCCAGAAGAAGTGGGTTCTGGGGGAGTGTGGCCTGGAAAGGCTGAGCTCCCTCCATGCTCCTCCCTTTGTTCTCTGCTCCCCAGTTTCTCCTCTGCTGGGCCCCTGTGCCACTCCACCCCGCCTAGGAGCCAGCTGACCACGCAAGGACGGAAACCTCTACAAACTATGAGCCAAAACATCTCTCTCCTCCTTCAAGTTGCTGGTGTTGGGTATTTTGTCCCAAGCAACCAGAAAAGTGATAGAGACACCATACTGGCTGGTCATGGTGGCACACACCTGTAACCCCAGTATTCTGGGAGGCTGAGAAAAAAAAGAGCACAAGCAACCTAGCAGACCCTAAGGGCAACTTAACAAAATCCTGTCTCCAAATAAAAAAGGGCTGGGGATATAGCTCAGTTCAAGCCTCAGTACAAAAACAAAAAAAAATTTAAAAGCAGCATACTGACTGAGTAAAGCAGAAAGCAGAGGCACATGCAAAACACGGCCGACACAGTGCAAAGCTGTCAATCAGGGAGGACTAGCTGCTGGTTCACAGTATCACCGGTGTGCATCGGAGCAGAAGTTGTGCTGAGCTGAAATGGACCGGGGCCAGCTGGCAGCGTTCTCTGCTATGCAGCCAAAGTGACAGGTAAGCAGGTGGCAGGTCAGTGTTGCAGCCGCGTCAGCATGGGGTGTTCCTCCTCTTAAGGTTGTCAGGAGAGGCAGTTGGACCTGGGGTATTTGATACACCTAAGTGCCTGGGTTTTGTGATATACTTCGATATGCTCGGGCGTCTGTGTGCTCCTGATTTACTAAGTTCGTTTTTTACTGGCATGACTACATTGGGACAGGTGGTGGCTGTTACCTCTACAGACAGGTGTAGAGTCATTGTGCCCCGACGCTTGTACTCTAAATGGAGCAACTGTTCCATTTAGAGCAATGGAGCAATTGCCCCATGCAATGGAGTCATTGCTTTACAGAATGGAGGAACCCAGGGCCAGCCATGGGCTGAAAGCCGCTGCCCTGCACGACAGGGGCACCCCCGAGCAGCGCACACCTGCTGTCCTTGGGCACGGCTTTGGCGCCATGCGGAACCGAGTTTGCCCGTGGGTCCTTGTCATTTACTGGATAAGTGATGTTACTACAGGCAGCTCTGTCCCTTTGCTCACTGTTCCCCAATTCACCAAAGATGGAGGCACAGGGAGAAAGGGAAAGCTTGGTTCGAAGCTGGCTCCGAGGGGCTGGAGGGGCCGCGTATCATCATGAATCACCATTTCCCTGTGTCCAGGCGTGCAAGGGGCCCTTAGAGAAAGGAAGAGAGTGAGACAACAGGCTTGCTTCTCCCCGCCCAGCCCCCTTCCACTGCCTGTCTTTTCAGTGGAACTGAAACTGGACCCCGAACACTCAGGGGCAGCATCTGCAGACTCTGGCCTTTCATCTGGGCAGTTTACCCTCTGCCCCTGAGGAACTCTGAAGAGGCTGCTGCTTTAAAGAAAAAAGTTCTCACTCTTAAAAGTTACATTTTGCCTTGGCAGTTACAGTACTTTGTTTTTGGTTTTGGTTTTTCTGGTCCTTTTTGGCACAGGATTTTAAGCTGGGCACACAGCCAACAAGCTAAAAGCCACACTCGTCAGCCGCCTTATAGTAAAGTGACCGTATGACTGAGGTGTGGAGATGCAACTGCTTCACACCCAGACAGGGAAGGAGGCCCGCCCTTCCTCCTTCCCGAGTTCTCACTGTCTGAAAAGCCCGCCTGGTGGGGAATCAGCTGGATGAGGAAAGGGCCTCAGTGACTGGCAAAAACAAACACAGTTTATCTCTGAAGCAATGCAATTTTGCAATTTCAATCCAGGCCTCAAAGAATTTCAGTTAGCCGGATGTGGCGGCCCAGGCCTGTAATCCTAGCAGCGGCCCAGGCCTGTAATCCTAGCACTTTGGGAAGCAGATTCGAGCCCAGCCTGGGCAATTTAGCTACTTTAGTGAGAGTCTGTCTTTCAATAAAAAAATAAAGGACTAGAGATGTAGCTCAGAGCAAAGGTTAAGTCCCAGTACTGCAAAATAAATAAATAAAAGTAAATAAATAAAATAAAAATTCCACAGTTAAAATTCCAAGGCATATCTGCTCATAAAAAAAAAAAAAAGGCAGAACACCAACTGGGAAAAAATAATAGGAATCATATATTTGACAAAAGATTTGTATCCAGAATAAACACAGATTTCTTACAACTCAACAATAAAAAGGTGAACAATTCAATTTTTAAAAAGGGCAAAAGTTTTGAAGTCATTTCACCAACAAAGACATTCAAATGACAAAGTAGCCCATAAAAAGTTGTTTGAAATTATTACAAATTAAAGCCATAATAAGGTGCCATTTCATGCCCACTACAATGGCCACCATCAAAGACAAACAATAAATGCTGGCAAGGATGTGGAGGAATTAGTCTTCAAATATTACGTCTGGTGGGAAGTTACTTTGGAAAATTCTTGGCAGTTTCTTAGAAGGGTAAATGTAAATGTGCCATATGACTCAGCAATTCTCTTCTTAGGTATACAATATGTGCAAGAGAATTGAAAACATACTTCCATATAAGGACTTGATTAATGCTTCTTACGACATTAATCATAATAGCCCCAAACTATCCAAATGCCTGTAAGTTAATGAATGGATAAACAAAATGAATTACATTCATATGATTCATATGCTAAATGGAATAGTAAGTCAAAGAAGATACAAACAAAGCTTCATTTCTACTTTCATCTATATGAAATATCCAGCTAAGAAGACTAATATTGGAGACAGAACGTCAGTCAATTTGTGGTTGTCCAGGTCTTCAGGTGAGAATAGAAATGGGAAAAAAGAATATGACAGGGATAATATAAAGGTTATAAAACTAGTTTACAGTAATGGTTATATAATTTAGTAACTGACTGTGGAAAGCCCTTCTAGGACCTCATCTGGTCCCGGAAGTTTATATTTGTAATCCCATGGAAAAGTTATCGGAATT
Source organism: Dolichotis patagonum (assembly GCA_004027295.1). Classification (NCBI taxonomy): domain Eukaryota; kingdom Metazoa; phylum Chordata; class Mammalia; order Rodentia; family Caviidae; genus Dolichotis; species Dolichotis patagonum. Next base: position 7,805 of record PVJX010022126.1, on the reverse strand, counting down.
CTAGCTAGTTAATTCCAATCTACCACTTCCAGTGCAACCCACAGTGAAAATAAAGACACTAGGGCATATCTGTAGTCGTGGGGATCCGAGGGGTCCTAAATATAGCTACAACATGCACAGAGACAGATATGCAGAAAGTAATCTGCATAACACAATTCAAGGCAATGTCTAATGTTTTGGGGTCGCTGTTCAGCTCTGATGTGTAATTTTTTATGCACTGCAATGTCACAGCCTCTTTTAATACCAGGCAGCAGTGTGGCCCTCTCAGATCACTTGTTGGGAGCCATGTGCGAGACAACACCAACCTGTCACTTTGCTTCAAGGACTACGCTTCAGCACCTCAGCCAGGCCCGTTTGCACTGCTTAATGTCAACTGAGGGGATAAGGACAAAACCTGACCAGCTCTGCACATCAGTACATGGAAACAGAGCCAAGTTTAGCCAAAATGGCGAGGACTGTTCTTTCAAGGAGAGCTGTTCAGGTGGTCCTCCACAACTGACGAAGTTTGATTTATGTCAAAATGGGCTTTGTATGTATGTCAGTGGGAGAAAGAATGGACCATTTAAAAAAGAAAGCCAGAACACTTGGTTATCCAAATGGGGGAAAAATCAACTGAATCCCTACCTCACAACATGTACAAAAGCAATTTCACGTGGATTAATTGTTGAACAATGAAGTTTAAATCTACACATTAGGATCAAACTGCATAAAACACAGATACAACTAGATATAAAAAGTGATAAAACACTGAATAAGCTCTACAATCTAGTTAACAATAAGTACCAAAATCAATTGCTAAGTTCTTTATTATACTAAAGTTATATAAGATATCACCACTGGAGAAAGCTGAGGAAAGAATTAACAGAACTTTATGTATTTTATTGTAACTTCCTATAAATCTATAATCAGTTCAAAATTAAAAAGAAAAATCTGTAAAATATTAGGAAGATAATGCAGAATATGTTAGACTCAAAGTACTGAAGACTTTCTTAGCACAGACATCAACATATGAACCATAAAGGAAAAGGTTAACACATATGATTATGCTTCAGTTAGGAACTTCTTCATCAAATGACACCATAAACTGAATGAAAACACAAGACATGTATTATATGTATAATCTCAAAACAATTAGCATCCAGAATAGAAATATATGAAACAATGTTCAGTTTCATTGGTCATTCAGGAAATGCAAATTAAAACAACACCAAGATTCCATCTCACATCATCAAATCAACCAATAATAAGAGCTAGTGGGGCTGTGGGCAAAAGGAACCCTTCTCCACTGCTGGAAAGAGTGTAGACTGGTGCAATCACTGTGGAAATCAGTGTGGAGATTCTTTAAAAAACTAGGCAGAGGGGGCTGGAGATTTAGCTGAGGACACCTTTCTGGCAAGCGCGAGGTTGTAAATTCGGTCCCCAGTACAAAAAAGCAAAACAAAACAAAACTAAGCAGAGGTTCCATTTGAGCCAGACATTCCCCTTTTACTATGTTTCCCTTTCACTATGTTCCTGAAAGAATTAAAAGTGTCATACCACAGTGATACATGTTCACCCATGTTTATAGTGGCACAGTTTGTAATAGCTTAGTCTTGGAAATAGCCCAAATGCCCATCAACTGATGAATAAAGATTTTTTATACAATGGAGTAGTACGTCTCTGCCGTAAAGATGGATAAGCTTGAGCCATTTCTAGCTAAATGGATGCACTGGAGACAGTATTTTAAGTGAAATAAATTGGAGAAATGTGTAAATACCACACTGTTTCTCTGGTATGAGAAACCAAAAGTATAACTAAGGACCAAAATGTGTAGTAGTTATTGTGAAATAGGAAAAAATTGTTCAAATGGGGTGGGGAACTAGAGTTAGGGAGAAAGGAAGGGCAAAGAAAAGAATGAGAAAAAAAGAAAAAATGGAAATAAAGCTTTTGTAAATAAGAGTTCAAAGGAGGGTAGGAGAATGGGGAAAAAAAAGAAAGAAGCTATATCATGTACAGTTACAAATTCCCTATGATGAATTTTATCATTATGAATACCTAAAACGTACCAATAAACTTAGTTAAAAAGAATAAACCACAAAAATATAACTATGAGTCAAGAAAAACAATGCCTAGAAAAATGTGTAAGAGATATTTTCAAAGAAGAAATCTTTGAATGAAAAACAACAAACTACATAGTAACCAGGGATTTTTACATAAAATCCCAAGAAATACTGAATCATTTTACGTACAACAGACTGGCAAAAATGAAAAAAAATCAGACAGTACAAATGTAGACAAAACAAAGTATAACTACAAAACAAAATGGACAAACATGCATGTCTTAAGTGTGTCTCTCTGAGACAGGGTCTCACTGTGCAGGTCAGAATAGCCTTGAGCTCACTTTTAGCCCAGGCTGGTCTCGAACTCTTGAAGATCTTCCTGCCTCAGCCTCCCAAATGCTGGGGTTACAGGCGTGTACAACTGGCTACAAACATAAATTTGAACGAAGGAAGACAGAGGCTGAGGGAAACTGCCTTCCTAGAATGGGCACAGGTAAGCTGTGTTCTTTGGGGGTGCTCATGCTGACGGCAAAACAAACAGCAAAGCGAGGAAACACTTCAAAGGCAGGAGAGTGCTTAGAGGGGTTGGGGACAGATTTGCTTTTGAGCAGGGAGGAAGCAGCCAAGGTCCTCCCCGGTTCAGACCTCAGGCACAGTTTACTAAGTGCCCACTTTGTAATTACTTGTTAGCCTGTGTATATGGTATGCGGACCTTTCTAGTTTTCTACCTGCCAATGAAAGAGGGAAGGCATAGACCTCTTCTATGCCTTGAGGTGAGGCATAGACCACACCACCTCCCTCTCCAGGCAGCATTTATTATCAGATTACGATTGCTTACTAAACTATTGAGTGTGTTACAAAGATGTGTGTGAGGAGAGGCCAAGTTTAACTGTACTTCTATGGCCTTGCTAAGCATTAAGTAGGTGCTCAATAAACATTTAATGAGTAAATACTAAACTAGTAAGACTTAAAGTTAAGTATGGCAAGCGCAAAGTCCTGAGTTTGATGCCTGCTTTTAAAAAAAAAAATTAAGCCCGGGTTTATGAAATGATGCCTACCTTTGCCGCTTACCTTAAATGTTTTCCCAGGAATCACAGAGTAGAACTCAAACAGTTCCCCTGCGTGGGGGCACCAGGACTAATCGGCAAAGAACTGAGCAGGCACCAAGCATGGATATACATCCAGTCGAATCTGCGAAGCAGTGTCTCGAAAAACGTATTACATTACATGACTGTGTGGCGGGCAGTGACAGCCCCGTGGGACAACAGCCTCCCACCATTTAGACTCTCAATAGACTGACTCACAGCGGATGGCTTGGCAAGTCCGTGCAGGGAGCGGTGCCCACGTGGCGCCTGCCCTTGTCAAGAGAGGCCTGTTTATAATTCGTGGCTCCTGTGTGACAAACGTCAGGCTGCTGACCCCAGTTGCCTGTAGGTGACAGCAGCTTGTCTGTCCTACATGAGCACTAGGAGACAGAGGGACGAGGAAGAGAGGGGTCACAGGGCCGGACAGTCTCGCATGACACAGGCCAGTTGTGGTCTGGCAGTTCAGGCGGAGATCTGGACCTTTGCTGTCCCGTCTCCACGGTCTCGGACTCTGGTCTCTGCCTGAGCCTGGGTCAAGCTAACCCAGGCTCACTCGAACTATGAGGGAAATCCAGGCAAGGTGAGAGTCACGCGTGAAATCTTCTGCACTGAGTTGGAGGGACACACTGGACGTTCATGCAGGCGCTCAGCAAGCACTGCTAAGTGCCTGTGTGGGCAGTCCCTGCCTGGGACAGGGCCCAGCAGGCAAGTGTCACATCGTACTTTCAGACGCAGTGCATGGGTCCTGGAGGATTTCCCTGCACAGAGGTTGTTTCAGGATCCAAGGAAAGAAGCAACTGATCATGTCGCCAGATTTCTCAGGGCGAGAACTAGAACAGGTGGAAGAACGTAGGTGCTTAAATAGGAAGTTTTGGACAGAATAATATGAAGGGAAATGTAGGTGTCTGAGGGAGGCTCTGATCTGTGCAGCAAGGGCAGAGGAGGGGCTGCTCTTTCCCAAGGGCTGTGCTTGCAACTGTGGTGTGGCACAGTGGCGCTGGTGGCGAGAACCTTGGCGTGGCCCTCTCCAAGGGCCCCTGGCGTGTGTGTAGCACCCAGATGCCCAAACTCAGCACTGAGCGGAGGGATCTGGACCACGCCACGCATCGCTGTAATACAAAGGCCCCCACGTGGGACACGACACGTGAGACGCTGTGACCTCTTTCTCAGGGTTCATCTGGGCATATTTTTTTCATTTGGTCGCTCCTGCCAAGAAACACAAAACATCTAGTGATTGCATGAGGGACCTGTCCGTTAATTTGCATGTGCTGACCCTGAGAAGTGACAGGCCCTTCCAGAGCTGTTTGCAAGAATCAGACGCATCTCTGGTCCTCTGTGTGGTTAACCTTCTCGAATTGAAACGCAGAACTCCCACCGTGGCCTACGGCTTTTCAGCAGTACGTAAAGTGTTTGTGTGCGCACAGGCATTTCTGGTTGTATGTTTAAAGAATTTTATGCCTCTGAGCGCATGGATTTAAAAGTTTTAAGAACTACTATAAAAATAGCTTCAGTATGCGTAGAAGCTTTGCGGAATCATGAAAGAAACATTAATTAAACATTAATTAAAGGGGAGAGCAGAGGCTACAAGCCAGATTTAAAACTACAGCACAGAAGACAGCAAAGAGCACTAATGGGGAAAATCCTTGGAACTGAGAAGACAGAAATGCCTCAGAACTGGAAAAAAAAAAAAAGGTAGAGGAGCAGAGAATGCCTTTTGCAAATATTGAAAAAGCTGTAAGCGACATGAAAAACGTTAGCTCAGGGTGTCTGTGTTCTGGGGTGAGCCCCACATTGGGATGGATACGGTGCACTGTGAGGAAGAGTTTGGACTTCGGTCGCAGAAGCTTTGAGAGCCCAGGTGAGCACTGTTGGACCTGGGACTTTATGGTAACCAGAGCGGCACTGTGGCTGAGTCTGGGGCCTGCAGGAGAGCACCAGAGCCCAGGGGGACAGGATGAGCCTGCAGCAAAGGAGGGACACTGGGATGCAGGGAAGAGCCAGCGTGAGGAAGATGTCAAGGACGGAGCTGGCAGAGGCTCATGTCAGGGAGGCGACAGAGAGACAGCCAGCGAGGACCAGGATCCCGGTGTGGGGAGCAGGCTGGTGGGGCTGAGATGGACTCAGCATTAGGGGTCTGGGGAGATACCAAAGAGATCACCCAGAGAGAAAGCCTAGAGCTTCCAAGAGAAGGCAGAGGAAGAGAAAGAAAGTAGGGGAGACTGGGAAATATCAGTTAGCCTAATAAGGTTAATACTTATAATCTTAGCAAAATGAAAATTTCCCTGTTATTGGGGGCCTCTGGTGTCCTGGGTCCTCACACTGCGGTAGCTCTTTCCTTCCCTCTCCCTGCAGTGACCTACTCCGTCCTTTCCCCATAGCCTGGTGTTGACCACGAATCCCGGCTCTGTGAGGGTGAGTAGCTCTGGCTCTCCAACCCTTAATGCACATGCGAGTCACAGGTAGTGATGATTCAGAGCTCATGAGAGTGGAGACAGAGGATAAAGACCTCCTGAGTGACCCCTGGGGTCTTCCTTAGCCTCTTCACTGTTCCGCTCTAAAGTCACACTGCCTAGCTGGTGTCCGTGGGGGAGGCTGTTTCCTATCAGCACCCTCTTAGTGCCTTGTGCAAACAAAGGTGGATACGGGGAGGTTTTGTCCTCTGGCTGTAACATGATGGTCTCAGGACTCAGCACCGAGCTCCTAACGGGAACAAAGCAGGATAATGTTCAGAAGCCAGGTGATGGATGGCAGCCTCAGCTAGATGGGCCTACCCCGAGGCCCCTGCCCCGGTCAGTGTAAGAATCTAGGCCAATGTTTGCAAGCTCCTCTCCGTGTCTGGTGCTGCACAGGGCCTTGAGGATGGAAAACGGTCTCAACATCCTCCATCTGCCCCAAGGTGAGCGAAGGCAGAGACTTGGGGCCTGCGCAAGGAAATTTAGCCCATCCTAGAGAGGTACTGAACAGTCAGCCAGCAGGTGAAACCACCCCACAAAAACAAAATAGCAAAAAGAGCATGACTGGGAGAGAGGTTTCTCAACACTCTCAATTTTCAAACCTTAAATAAAGAGAACAGAACCAGGAAGACATTTTACACTAATAAAAATCAGAAGCTTTCTCTCAGTTTGCATATGAAGGATGATCTGTAGAATCAAATGATAATATGAAATGTACCACATTGAACTTGATAAACTGTGTTTTTTAAATTTGTTTTATGGAAAAAAGGTAAAACAAAATTTTGTAACAAAACAATAAAAGAATAATAATAGTTAACACATTACATGTTGTTATCTTTAAAGTAATTGCTCAGGGGTGTTTGCATTTTTTAAAATTTTGCATTAAGTTTGTGTGTATTTAAGTCTTGTTTAAAAACTACATTTTTGCATAATGTTACAATATTTATTTGTAATTGTATATCTTTGCTATTTCAGTATTTTAAAAATTGTATTTCTATAAAAGCATAACTGAGTATGATATTTGAGCCATAGGTAACAGGAAAATGTCCATGACATTTCAAGATGACTCATAGGGAGCCAGCATGGGCTGGGAGAACTAGCAGATAATCCCGTCCCTACAAATCTGCTGGCTGCATTGCCCTCAGGGACCTACAGCCAGCATGGGCCAGGATAACCAGCCACCCATGCCTTGGAGAAGCCAAGAGTGTCTGCAGAAGCCTGCCCTGCAGCCCACCACCTCCCCAGGAACCCGGGTTAGGAGAAACCCAGGTGTCTGACCCTCCCCCTAAGCCATGGACGGGTAGTCAACATGGGAGGTGCCTGGGACCCCCCCGCCCCACCTACTCATCTGGAGGAACGCAGGAAAATGTCAACACAAAGAAGCAAAAGGCAATCTCTGGCCTCCAGCCCACACAGAACAAGTCCAGGAGACATGGACATAGAAGAAAGTGGAAGTTGCACACTTGAAATTTCTGGGATGATGGCAACCAAAGAAACTACTTCATGAGCTCCAGGCCAAACTGAACTGCGTAACGAAATCCTGTCTCAAAAGACAAGAAGAAGAAGACAACGATGACATGTTATACACACACCCCAACTCCCCACAAGGGATGTGAGCACTATGTACTGCAAACATGTAATGCAAAGGAAATGGTCTAAAAAAAATAAAATATATATATATATTAAAAAAAAAAAAAAACCACTGCCAGATAACACAGCATACCCAGGCTTACTGGTGCATCCCAGCTACTTGGGTGGCTGAGGCAAAAAGACAGAGAGATCAAAACCAGACTAGGCAACTTAGCAAGACCCTGTCTCATAAACAAAGTAAAAAGGGCTTAGTGCTCTCTGGGTTCAAGCCCCAGTAGCACAAACAACAAAAAAGAAGTAAGAACTACTAACATTAAAGGAAGCTGGGTGAAAGTTGTGCTGGAACACTGTGTACTATATTTGTAACTTTGCTATTCTTTTAACATTATTTCAAAATACAAAGTTTAAAATACGACCGCTTTGCAAACACTGTGAGATGATGCAACAAGCAGGTGAGGTTGCCGACATCTTTAGGAGAATTGGGTTTACATGTGCTATCTGTCAGGGCTGAGGGGGAGCAACAGAAACCAACGTCACCCACCTTTTGAAACAGCCGAGAAGCTGGGTGAAGTGCAGAAGTTAACGCCTTTCAGGATCCCGAGTAGCAGGCAATGACACAGACCAAGGGAGGCTGCTTC
>PVJX010022125.1:0-21811 GCA_004027295.1 Dolichotis patagonum | reverse complement strand
AATACCCACTCCGGTTTGATTATTATTTGCTTTTGAAGTCTTATAATGTCTCCAATGCTTTGTTTTTATTAATGCTGTTATACATTGCTGAGACATCATGGGAACCATTGTAGATCACCTTGTATTGCTGTTTTATGTGACTTTTCTGCCTCATGCTTTTCTAGGAATTGTTTTGTTTTATCTTGCTTTGTTTTGTTTTTCCTGCTAATACAGAAAGGATAGATATACATGTAGAGACTCATGCATGTGTAGAGCTTATAAACAGTTTACGAGAACCAACTATGTAACACATGTTGAAATGAACAACTACTTTGAAGACAAAGAGACACTACAATACCCAGTGCTGATTCCATAATGTCATGATGTGAAATCCAGCAAAGCTATCACTTTTTGTTCAAAGTGATTTTAGCTTGCTTTGTTTGTTTAAGTTCAACACACATGAAGGTATGGACAGCTGTTTAGAGGAGAATGAGAGACACTATGACAGCTATTCTTGGCTTCCCTATTCTGGTCTTGAAGACCTGAAATGCCCTCCTCGTCCTGCTCAGATCAATTCCATACTAGGTTGTTTCATGTGAGTTCAGTGTATGTTACAATATGGACAACTATTTGGAAGAAAACAAGAGTCAATATGATAGAAAGTGAATATCTCCGATTGTCTAGTTTTGAAATTTTTGTCTCTTACATTGCATTTTGTGATCCGCTTTGCTCTGTTTTGTTGTGTTTAATTTTACCCTTTTGATATAATTGCATGTATATTTGAGTGAGTAAGATGGATAACCATACTGCTGTTTTTGTCAGATCGTGGAGCAGAACTGTTAACAGTCTTACTGTTTGAATGTCTACTTTACATGTTTTAACTTTGTAATTTGAACAACTATTTCCAAGAAGTCAGTATGTAATTTGTCAAGTAATAATTTCTTAGGTGTTTTTTTTTGTTGTTGTTCTTTTCCTTTTTCTTTGGAATTTTGTATTGTTGCTATCCTTTATTCTGTTTTGTTTTGTTATGTTTTTTCTCTTTAAATAAAATAATTTTAAAAAACCAACTAAAGCTTTGAGCTTTAGGTATTTCTTGCCTTTCACTCTAAAGTTCAGCAAGGTATACCTCACATGAGCACAGGATTAATTTATGATTTATCTTGGTCAGCAATCCTCACTTCCACTTAATAGCAAATATCAATCAACATCCACCACTAAGTAACCTATTTGATATTTTTCAGTCTGAAGTACTTTTGTTGTCATTGTTATTGCTGTCATTGTGTGTGTGTGTTTGTTTGCACATTTTGTCTTTCAGGACACACTTTCCCCCATTCTTCTTTTCTTCTCTTTGAGTGGCTTCCTGATACCAGGTAAAAATTAGGTAACAGTGTGATGATATGCGGAGAAGTGTTTGGATCTCACATTGGCTCTCCTGGATTTTAGGTTGGGATTTGGAACTGTCTTATGTTCTGTGTTGCTGGGACACATATACCTGACATGTGCAATTTGAAGGAACAGACAGTTATTTTGGCTCACAGTTTTAATTCATGGTTCTCTGGCACAAAGGCAAGAAGGCATTTTAGAAAGGTCTAGTAGTGAAAAGCTGCTCATATCATGGTGGCAAGGAAGCCAAGAGAGAAGAAAAGAGCTGAGAAAGGGAGATACACCCCTCCAGGCCATATCCCCAGGAACCAGCCTCTTCCAATCAGACCCAACTTCCTAACAGCACATTTAGCTTCCACAAATGTGACACTTTAGAAGGCATTTTAGCTCTAAACCTAAGACACAGCGTTTTTGTGTTTGAGTGATTGGCTGCATTCCTTGGCTCATTACTTATCTGTGCCCAGATGCTTCTCACATTTACCCTGCACCCTGTTTCTTCTCCTCTCAACCCTCTGGAACACAAGCTCCTTCTTAGTTCTTAGCTACTGCCAAACACCTCACCACCCTATAAGGTGGGTTCATTTTCCAGGTGAGAAACTTAATTTCCATAGGAATTAAGATGCTTTTTAAAAAAATTATTTTAAAGAGAATAAAATCAAGCAAAATAAGATAGAATAAAGCCAATCAAAACAAGACAGGGTAAGTGATACAGAATTTCAGAACAAGATAACAGAAAATCAACAATGGTTACCATAATGCCTCTTGTCTTCAAAATAACTGCCCATACCTTCAGTCATAATAAAATCAAACAAAACAGAAACAGAGTAGAACCAATAAAAAAATGAATGCAATATAGGATTTCAAAACAAGATAATAATAAATCCAAAATGGCTACCATGATATATCTTGTTATCTTTGAGATAACTGCCCATGCCATCAGATATAATAAAATCAAACAAAATAAAACAGTAAAACCCAACCAAACAAAACAGAATGATACAGGATTTCAAAAGAAGATAACTGGAAATTCACAGTGGCTGCCACCTTCAGAAGGAGATCCCCCAAATATACTACATTGTGTATTGTTATCCTTTTAACAGATGATTATTTTACCAGGTTTAGGCCTGCAAAGTCAGTGAAACACAAAACTCTACAAGAATTAAGTTGTTTTTTACCTCATAAGCTGTCATCACAGCCTGTGTTTCTCTGGATCAGCTGGTTGCTTATGGAGCTGACGGGGTGCGGAACATTGACTCTTCTTGTTTCCCTGCCTACACACCGGCAGAGGCTGGTATCTGGGTGTCCCCCAGTCAGCCCACGCATAGTGCCCACTCACAGGAGGTCTTAGCTTTTTGTCAGTTATGATGCTTTGAATCATCACATTGGCGGTAAGTGGTAAAGACTGGGTATGGGGAGGTGAACCCACATCTATTTGGCTCTACTCCGAAGCATTTGCACTGCACCAAAAGGAGTATAAAAATGCATCACCTTTCTCTGACCTTGGCTATTTTTGGATTTTATTCCCAAAGTAAGTTATTTAAGGTGCTTTCATAGTTCAAGAAGACATCAAAATTCTTTGTTGACAGAACACATAGAGACTACCTCAGAATAAAACTTGCTACTATTAAATAGGAAATCTTAAAGGCTTGCACATACTTGCAAAGATTTGATTTTTTTCTGGATTATCATGGCACATATGAAAATTTTTAATATTTGACATGGTACATTATCTAATAGCCATACTGAGCGATGATTATTCCTGGATCATTACCCAGAATATCTCATTTGCTGTGCACACCTTGTGTAGAAAATGTAGGTATCATTTACATGTATTAATAGAGAGGAATGCTTCCATATATCAATATTATTTTCAATATTTAATAACTTTATATCTATTAATTCACTAAAAATTTCTGAGCCATTTTGAAATTGTAAATTGTATGATTAGAACAGAGGTGTCACACCTTCAGAAATGAGTAGGATTTCAGCTTTGTCTTGAATGGTTTTGTGGGTTAATTTGGGGTTAAAAACTTAAAAAGATTTAAAAATGTTTTTCTTATAATTTTTAATTTATTTTGTAAATTGTATAGTTGGATGAAAAGCTTCATGTCAGGAATTGATGACAGGAGCAAGAATACTAGGTAAACAAAGAAAATAGTAAGAGTACTACAAGAAGAAAAAGCTTTACAGTGAATCTTACTTCAGATTAAAGAAACACTTTATATTCAAGCAACTTTATCAGATGTGTCTCTACTCCCTCATAAAATGAGAGAAAAAATTAACACTCAACTTATCCTTGCCATGGAGAAACACTTATTTTTGGTAATTTTCTTCTTAACTGATCACCTTAGCAGATCCTAAAAGATAGGATATTTTCTCGTGTAAATTTATGCATCTGGGGTGACATCTGGAAAAGGAGACTTAAACTTCAGGTTTATAATCTTATCTTGCAGCTTTGCTAGAAAGTAACTTAGCTTTATTTATACCTGCTTTCAAAAAATAAACATTCAAGCAACCCTGATGGCAATAAACCAGATGGAATCATCAACTTACATATCTCCAGAGGAATCTGTCAAGAAGCAAAAACATAAGGGATGATTAACTATTTTACAGAGATTGCCTTATTTTAACATGCGTGAAATATCCATGTTTTGATTGAATTTAGTCTATTTTGCCTTCAAATGTATATTACTTAGGAAATGCTTAGTATTTTTTGAATAAAAAAAGGAAAACTTAAGAGAGGGAAAACAATTCACCCATGCTGAATCTTTTTATTTTGCCAAAAATATCTTAAACTCTTGTGAAGTATTTTTTTTTTACCTGTTCACTATAGATAGTCAAATAAAATAGCACAATTATCTTCCTGGAAGAATGTAAATATGGCCATTTGACTTCTCCATGTTGTTCTCTAAATTTCATATTTTATTCACAACATAACTGCAGTATTCAGATAGGTACCTATAACTGTCTTATTATTGGTGTTTTAAATCTACCTCCAGTTTTGGGGAAAGTACAGATCCCCTACACTACTTCATCAGGCTCACTGTATGCATTGGTTTCTTTTCATATCCTGTGCTTAATCAGCTTTATACTCTAATCCTTAATTGGTTTTTCCTCAGGTATAAATCTTTCCATTCCAACAGAAAAGACATGTCTCCAACCACCATGCTCTTTCTCATATTAAAGTTATGTAAATTTCTGCTATTGTGCCTCCAGCTACAACTCATAGAGAATCATTCTTCTTATTTCATTACACTCTAATTTTAACCTCAGGATTCATGTAGACTACATTTTTATAATTATCCAGAATCAAGAACCCATTCTCAGTATCTAGAATGATTATTCCTACTATGCTTAATCTTAATGAAATTTATTAAAAACATAATATTAAGCTATTTTTCCTTTTTTGTCCGTATGATTGTCTTGAAAGGAACAATGAAGGTAGTTAGTGCTAAATTTAAGAGAAAATGCATGTCAATCAAACCTTTTACAGAAAGAAATGGAGAAGGAGAGGAAGAGGGAGACAGAGAAAAGGAAAGGAGAATGAAAGAAGGAGCACAGAAACAAAGAAGTCAAAGTGGTAAGATGCTTTGTTTTATTGCAATTACAGTAGGGTTTATTCAAGTATAATTTAGGTTTTGCTGTAGGGACTGAAGTTTAGACAACACTACTCTCTGTGGATGTGCATTAGAGTAGTGGGATTAAAATTAGAGATGATTTTCAGATAATATGTGTAAAATGAATGATAGAGTTAAGTAGGGTTTCATTAATTCCTTTTGGAAAGATTTGGGGAGGGGTTTGAAAGGAATTTGTATAAAAAAAAAAGTGGTATGTTCATGAAGAGAAGAATTTGTGCTTTATAAATTGACTTAACCCTAAAGACAAGAAAGAGAAATTTTGAGAGTTCCAACCTTGTTTGGGCCCCCTTTGGCTGATATCTATGTAAGTAACATACCATGCATTCGAGTTCTTCTTTTTATTACACTGTTTCTTCAGTTCTAGTCTGTGGCATCTACCAAGAGAAGCTATGGTCTAGAGAATGTTTGAAGTTCACCTTGTGGGAGCTACAGCTAAGTTATAATTAGAAAAACTAGTGTTGTTTAGTTTATTATTCTTTACTCTCCTGCTATCCAGAACAAGAATACAGCAAGGTGTATTCTTCCTTGACTGTTATTTTCTATTTCAAGAGGCTTATTAATAAAATTAGTTAATTTTCAAAAATTACAAATATTGTATTTGTAGCAGAGTTTGATTCAATCCATCTCATTTTGAAAGAAGCTTTATTTTGCACATTTGAAAGTAACTCAACTCTCATGATGAATAAGCTGTTTTCTCTGAACTTGTACATTTCTTTTAACTTTTGAGCATTTGATGAATAACTGACACTCTAATTAGGCTTACTGGGTTTTGAAGAATTCGTAAAGAAATATTCAATAAAAATGAAGTGACTATATGCAAAATTCTGGTTATGAAACAAATTCTAGACATCCTTAAACCTAAATATCTAGGACTATTTAACCTAAATGATTTGACTGTTATCTAAAGGGGACACTATATTAATCCTCTGGAAAATAACTGTATTAGTCCTACAGAAAATAACCCAGTATCTCCTGATCACAGAGTCCCTGTATTTATATTTATATCTATGAGTGGCATAAAGCAGATATTCAGAAGTCTTATCTGAAAAAGTGTTTAGCTATTATAGCCCACGTTGTGTTTCCCAGATGCAGCATGTACTGTTGGCTTTGCTCTTAACCTCTTTTGCTATTTACTTGGCCCAAGCTCACTCTGCAGAGCCAATTTCTGCCCCACGCTCCACTTTTGCTTTCCTCAATAAACTTTGCCACTGCTTTTTGATTGTTTTATTAAATTTTTTGTTCAACATGGGAAGAATCTGAAATCCAACTCAGGAAAGAGAAGACAACAACCCTGAATCTGTTAACATTTAATTGGGGAGCCACTTTTGAGAAGCAAGCTGCCTGATAATATTTTTGATGATCTGATCCAGGACAGTATGTTTTGGTGTGATGAAGTGTCAGAAAAAAAGCTCAGGCAGCAGAGACCAAGGTAAGACTCCAATGGGGTAAATTTTTGTTCTAAAATGTTGCTGTGAAGTTTTTACTTATTCTAGTTTTACAAATTTATTTATTTATTTATTTATTTAGGTTTGTGTATCAGTGTAATACTAGGATTAAGGGTGCCTCACGTTGGATGCTTCTTTGTAGGTTTATGTGATGTTGGTGTTGATGGTGATATACTGGGATTAAGGATGCCCCACTCTGGGTGTCGGTGACAACAATAAATAGGTTTAGAGCCTATGTGAACTCCTGTGGCTACACATGAACTTGTCAACTATGTTCATTTTTTTTGTATCAATTGGCCTAATGAGTGTTTTTGATTCTGATTTTGAAGAACAAGAGGGAGTACCCTGTTTTTGAATCCTTTTAAATGGCATAGTGGCTCTTCCCTGCATGGAAGGGAAAATGTGTGTGCTTTAAATGCCCACAGCTTTTGGCAAGAACCAAGTGCCAGCAACACTGTGCTATCTGGCCTAATAGCCTGCCTAAGGCCTTAATTTCTGGCCTTGTGCTTCCTTGTTTAAAACTAGGTACATTTAAGAAATAGCCTGATGTCTGAGTAGGACAACATTTAGCATTGAAAAACCTAACTAATGTAACTGTAAGTGTATGTAAACAGCCATCCCAATTCTGGGTACTTTCAATTGTATTAGAATAAATGGAATAGATGCTTCCTCATATGGTTTCTGGTTAAATAGAGCCATCCTGGTTAAGTAGCATCATCAAGGGACTTGGAATACCAGCTGAGCCATCAAGGGGCCCAGAATAAATGCAAATTGAACCACACAGGGGTTCAACTATGTGGTACGGGGGAACTCTGCTTGGCGAAGTTCTGCCCTTCCTTCATGAGAATTTGAACTAGACAAGGCCAACAGATGACCCAATCCCCTTATTCCTAATGAATTGATGAGTCCAAAGGGAAACAAGAAGCCCCCCATCCCACTCCTCCTCATAACTTGCTTCTGTGGTCTTCTGTGCTTACTGGTGCTGGAATCACTCTAAGGTTCCTAGAAAGAGAGACAAATAGCTAGGTCTTCTAAGGTCTCTCCAGGACACCAGAATGAATTGGGAGGTGGTGAAAGACGGGTGTGGCATGGTAGTTTGAATTACATGACTACTCTCTAGTTACAGTTATGGTGTTTAGAGTGACTCCCAGGGAGGAAACAAATAAATGTTTAACAAATAAATGAAAGTGTAAGACTTCAAAATGATATAACAAGAAACCATGATTATCAAAATACATTCAAAATAGCTGCCCCTACTATTAGACAGAGTAAAACCTAAGAAAACAAAACAGAATAAAGACAAACCTAACAAAATTGTGAAAACAACACAAGAGTTCAGGACAAGACAATGAGAAATTAACAGTAATTAGCATCTTTCCTTCCCAGGTGTTTCATCCCCTATTACTGTTACAATAACTATTTTGCTTTTGGATCCTATTAACTCCTTCTGTTTCTTATGCTAGGGTTCCTGCATATGAAACTCTTTCACCCATAAATATGATCTCCAGTTGTGTCCATTTACCTATAGGACCTTGATATTATTCTACATTATAGCTGGGTAGCTTTCCACTGCATGAAAATACCATATCTTTCTTATCCATTCTGCAGTTGATGGGCAAGTTACTATTGCTTTATTTTCTGGTCTCCTGTCACATGGAACAATCATTTTCTCTCCTTTGATTTTGTTTAATAATTTCCTTTTGAGTTAAATATGTTTCTTTTATACAGTATATTGAAGTATCTTGTTTCTTGATCTACTTTCCCTGTATTTCTTTTTACTGCTGAACTGAGGCCATCTACATTAATGATTACAACCAGCATACATTGGTTTATCTCTGTCATGCTATCTTCCTGCTATTGGGCCTCCACTTTTTCCCTTCATTCAATTGCCTGTCTTGTTTGGGGATCCTCCTCTGCTGCTGTTCCTGGAACCATGGTCATATTTATCTCTCTCTAGAATATCCTTTAGCATGCTCTGTAGGTTTGGTTTGGTGGTCATGAATTACTTCAGTTGTTCTCATTTTTCCATAAATTTTGAATGATAGTTTTGCTGGGTAGTTCAATCTTGGTTGGAAGTTATTTTATTTCAGAGTTTGAAACATTTTACTCCAAGATTTCTTGATGGTTTGTATTGATAAGTCTTGATGGTTTGTGTTGATAAGTCTGCTGTGATTCTGATTGTTCTTCCTTTATAGGTGATCCATTTGTTTTCTCTAACAGCTTTTACTGTTTTGTTCTTGTGCTGAATTTCTGGGATATTGATTATTATATGTCTGAGTGTAGATTTACTTTGGTTATGGCTAGTTGGAGTTCTATATGCCTCACTTATCTGCGTGCCAGATCCATTTCCAATGTTTGGGAAGTTTTCTTCTATTACTTCTGTGAATATCTTCTTAATTTCATTTGTGTTGACACTTGCTTCTTCACTGGCATCTATCACTCTTAAGTTATGCTTCTTTGCATCACCTTGTAGCTGTTGAGTTGTTATTTCCTGAATCTGTGTTATTTTTAAGAGGTCTTTCCTTTCTCGATCACTAGCTACAAAATTATCTTGAAGGTATGAAAGTCTATCTTCAGTCTGTTTCAAGTAGTTAGGCCAGCTTTTGATTGAATTTTTAAATGCTTGGAACTCTCTTTGAATCTGTTTCATGCATTGTAATTTCTTTCTATATTCATTCAAGGTTTCCATAATTTTCCTATGCTCCTCTTTTTTGTCTATGTCTTCTTCTTTAGACCTGCTGAGAAATTCTTCCAGTATGTTTTTGATTTCTTCTTTTACTTGAGACATTATCTCTGATTTGACTGATTTTACAATCTCATGAAGTTTTTTTCTTTACTTCAGTTGTTATCCTGTCAGAGATTTCAGGTGTGTGACTTCTATTTTCTTCTATGATCCTATGTGCCAGACTTGTTCTGTGTAGGCTGGAGATTGCCTTTTGCTCCTTTTTCTTGACATTTTCCTGGGTTCCTCTCAACAATCTGGTTTGGGTCCCCAGGCACTTCTCACATTGGCTGCCCTTCCATGGTGTAGGGGGATAGGACAGGCACCTGGGTTCCTCTAACCCCAGATTTATAGGGAGGTAACAGGGAATGGAGCAGGCTTCTCCAGACCTATGCAGCTACACTGGGGCTTCCCTGATGATCAGGGGTGTGTGGAGGTGGGGCTGCTTCTCTCTGCCTGTGTATCTACACTGGGACTCCCACAATGGTGGAAGGCACACAGGGGTGTGTTTGTCTGATTCCACTAGTGGGTGATGGCTGCCCAAAAGAACCAAGCACCTCCAATGGTGGTCTATAGGTGCCCAGGGCTTACCTGGCTGTGTGTCCCTGCCCCTGCTGGCTGTCTGAAGGAAGGAGCCTTCCAGTGGCAGCTCCCCATAGGTGGAGGCAGGTCTATTGGTTCTTTCTGCCCACGCTTGCTGCAAGCAGGATGGGGCCTTCTGGTGGTGGTGCCCAGCAGGCAGAGGCAGATCTGCTGGCTCTCTCTGCTTGTGCTGTACTCTGGTAGGAAAGAGTCTTCCAGTGGTGGTGCCTGGTAGTTGGAGGCAGATCTGTCTGGCTCACTCTGCCCATACTGGGCACCTGTAGGAAAGGGCCTTCTGGTGGCAGCACCTAGTAGGCAGAGATGGATCTGTCTGGATCTCTCTGCCTGCACTTGGCAGACAGAGATCCAGAGAGACCCGTAGGAAAGGGCCTTCTGGTGGTGGTGCCCAGCAGGTAGAGGCAGATCTGCTGGCTCTCTCTGCCCACCCTGGGTGTCTGTAAAAAAGGTCTTTCAGTGGTGGTGCCTGGCAGGTGGAGGCAGATCTGTCTGGCTCTCTCTGACTGTGCTGGGCATCCATAGGAAAGGGTCTTCTGTTGGCAGTGCCTGGCAGGCAGAGACAGATCTGCTGAGCAGTATACTTTGAAAAGGGAAGGAAACCAACCTGGAGAGGCTATCTTCCCTTCAGTAGAGTTAAACCAGGGCTATAATACTAGTTTAGTATAATAGTTGCTCTTACTATGGGGATAAAAAGCTGCATTTAGGAAGTCTGTTAATTTTGGTAAAGTTAGTAGTGTCTTACAAGGTGCAGAAGAAAACCCAGTTTTGTTTTATAACTGATGACTAAGGGCCTTCTGAAATATACAAATATAGATCCATCTTTCAAGGAGTAAAAGGTATTAATGGAACATCATTTCACCTCTCCATCAGGCCCAGATTTTGTTGTAAACCATAAAAACTTTAGATGGGGCCATGGACACCTATGGACCAATTGCTGGACATAGCCTTTTCTGTGTTCAACAGTTGAGACCCAGAGAAGAAACAAAGAGAAAGGCTAGAATTATGGCTATTGCAGTTGGTAATGCTTTAAACTCACCCAGGATGTCTGAGGAAAAACTCAGAAACAGCCATGGAAAGAGTTCCTGTGTCAAGTGCAGGAAGACTGGACAAAGGGTACGAGATTGCATGAAGTCTGGTCCTTCCTGTACACGTGAGGCAGCTAACTTTCCTGACTCATGGCACTGGAGGTTTGACTGTCCCCACTCACAGAAAGGGGCCCAGCCAACCAGAACCCTTATTTCCTGCTCTGATGACTGAAGAGGCCCAGGGGAACCTGCAATGCCCCTGTCTGGGAACATCACCATATTCTTCTAGGAACCATGGGTAAACTTAGATTTCATGAGTGAGCCAATATAACTTCTTATTGATACATGGACAGTTCATTCCATTTTGATTTCCTTTGATCCTTAGTCAGAAATTATTTATTCCATGACTGAAATGTCTCTTTGAAGGCCAAATATTTAAGCATGAATTTCTAATTGTCCCACAGTAACCTGCTTCCTTGCTAGGAAGAGATTTATTAGCAAAATTCTGCTAAGGCTAAAATGAATTTTTCTTGGTGAGAGGACATCGCATCTCCCTGACCCAGTTAGCCAACAAGTGGGTCCTTCAGCATGATAAAATGGGATTCCTGGTAAGGTAAATTCTGCTATGCCAGTAGTTATAAGACTAAAAGATCCTAACCTATTTCCTAATTGAAAGCAGTATCCAGTCAATGAAGAGACTCACAAAGGCCTCCAGCATCTAATAGACAATTTTCTGAAATACAACTTTCTGAAGTGTTGTCAGTCTTGTTGCAATATTCTCATTCTCTCTGTAGTAAAGCCTCCAGTAAAATATTGGAAGTAAAAACCTCTGTTTCATTAACCAAGCTATCATTACAAACTATATTTTAGTCATAGATACATATATAATTTTCTCTCAAATTCCAGGAGACACTAGCTGGATCTCAGTCTTAGATTTAAAAGATGTGCTTGTCTTTATTCTCCTACATCAAGATTCCCAGTTGCTGTTTGCTTTTGAATGAGAGAATCCCATTTTATGATAAAAGCAGCAATATATTTAGATAGTTCTCCACAAGGGTCTAGAGACAGTCTTTACTTTATTGCTCAGGCACTAAAAAGATTTGAGTAACTTAAAGTTTAAACAAGGAGCCATCCTACAGTATGTAGATATTATTCTAGTTTGTAGCCCAACCCAGAAATTACCTAACTGTAACAATGTATAGAGTCAACCTTCTGGCTAAGAAGAAAGAAAGTCTCCAAAGAAAAGGCTCAGATATCCCTCCAAAAAATTCAATAGCTGGGATATATTCTTACACTTGGGGAATATCAGCTGCCTAGAAATCAGGTATAGGCATCTTTATATTATAAAAGCTGTCTCATCTGAACTGTCTGAAGTATAAGATTACTCTCCCCCCAAGGAAATAAAAGCTACTGCTATGAACCTCTTGAAGACATAAGACTTCTCTTACAAAAGTAAAACTGTCCTATTGCTATAGGCAGCTGAATTAGATAGAAATATTATAGGGATAGGTCCTCAAGGGAGCTGGCACAGAGGACCAGATGTATGGTGACCTTGGAGGAGACAGACAACTCCTTCTGTTGGCCAGATCTCAAGAAAAAAAGGAAAACAAATGCAACCATACCCTAAGTATAAACATCAGGGACTGATGTTCTAGATAGATAGGGATCACCTTGAGGAAGCCAGGAATCACCATCCCAGCCCCCTACAGAAAAAGATACTGTTCTTTAAGCATGCCTGCTTGCACATGACTCACTTTCCCATTTGTTCCTGATTTAATCAATTTTTCCCAGAACAATTAATCTTATTGATTGAGCACAGTTCTGTCCCACCTTATGCCTACTTTGTGAGTTCCCAGGTTTTCCCCATTTTGGACCCACCTTACCTTGTGGTTTTGCAAAGTCAGTCTTTGACAACCCACTCGAGACCCCTTCTGTCTCTTGCTCAAAAAGAAGCTTTCTTTCTCTCAATAAATATATGCTGCTCTTAATCTCTGTTGCTCCTAAAATACATTCTTTGATTTTAGAGAACATAAACTCATACCAGACATCTAGTAGTTTGGGAGTTTCATTCCCCTACATCACTACTACAGGAACTATGGAAATCTGACTTGCTCCTCATATTTGGGCTAACAATAAAGGCCAATGGTCATTAACTCTTTTCTCATTATTTTCTGACAGGTTTTTCTTTTTTCAGTCCAGTGAGTCATAATACCCCAAAGTAGTTGGAGATCACATGATCCCCAATATGTAGGGTTTGAAGAAGTGGTACAAGACAGAGACCTCCACTCATTCACTATCCCATCAAGCATTAAGGGGATTTGTGTTTCTCTGTGAGAAATAAGGTAAGAGATTAGGGTGTGGCAAAAGCTGGCTGGGAGAGTGGGCATGACCTGTTAAATATAAGATCCCTGACACATGGACAGAACAAGTTTCCAAAGCCCTGCATGTGGATTTCTGGATAGAACTTGGGCCTGTTTTCAATAGGATGGCTTAGACCTATGTTATGCGAGGCATAGGATCCCAGCATGGCCTCTGAGGACTGGGATGGAGAAGTTCTCCTAGCTTTCCTTGAGTCTTGGACTGTATAAAATAAAGGTGGCCATGAGAAGTCAGTGTTATCATACTTCTTTTTATTTTAAAGAAAATAAAACCAAGGAAAATTAAACAGATTAAAACAAATAAAAATAAATCAGTGTAAGTGATACAGGACTTCAAAACCTTACAAAATCAACAATAGTTACCATAATGCCTTTTGTTGTCCTCAAAGTAGCTGCAGATACCTTTGGACACAGCAAAAATCAAACAGAACAGAATAGAATAGAAACAATAAAAATGAAACAATGAATGCAATAAAGGATTCCAAAGCAAGCCACTAGTAAATCCAAAGTGGCTGCCATAATATGTCCTGCTATCTTTTAAATAGTTGCTCATGCCACCAGTTTCAACATAATCAAATAAACCAAAATAAAATAAAACCCAACCCCAAAAAACAATGAAAATGATATGGTTTCCAGGCAGGGATCACCTCCTGGTGAGGCCTGGTTCTATCCCTCCACAGTCTGTGAATAGTGCTGACTCCTGGAGAGAGACTTCGGTCTGGCTGTCCCCACTCTGGCAACAGCCCATGCATGGCACTGATTTCCAGGCAGAGATCACCTCCTGGTGAGGCCTAGTTCTTTCCCCCTGCAGTCCATGAATGCCCATCATACTTTTTCACAGTAACCCATGTGCATTTTCCAGATGCAACATGCACTCAATCTTTGCTCTTACCCTTTTTTTACACTGGGCCCAAGATCACTTTGTGGAGACAGTTTCTCTCCTACTTTTCACTTTTATTTTCTCAGATAAGCTTTGCCACTGCTAACAAAAATGAAATAAATAAATACACACATAGGCACACATACACACGTGTGCACACATGCACACACACACACACATGAAACAAAAACAAATAACAAAAAATAGTGTTTGACTATATGTTGTGATTAACTGAAGCCAACACCAAAACTAAAGCAAAAGTTAAATCTGATGAATTAGCAATTGCACTGAAGAAAATTTAATTTGTTTGTTTTGAAAAACTTTATAAATGGAAAAGCTAAAGATTTTGATGAAGTCATATCTAATAGGATTACTTGTTTGTGTTGATAACCACATATCAGTGACATTATCTTATCTATTTTGTATTTGCTAAACAGAGCTATGACTTCCTATAGAACAAGGACATCATGTTGTTTATCAGTGTTTGAGGGCATTGCTTCACATAATATAAACAGATGGCATTTGCAAACACTGGCAAAAGATCTACCAACATCAGGTTTGTGATTATGATTTTATTCACCACCTGTCACTCTGCCCTCCGGACAGCACACCACAGCAGTGATTTCCTCTGGGCCACCACCTATGGGGTAACTCCAGAAAGCTTCATTCTCTCACATCTGATTTGTAGCACTGGAATGTTCAGGATAGGGGAAACAACAGATCTTTCATAGGAGAAACAAGATTCAGTTTTATCAACATTTGTATCTCTTGAATGCTGAAGAATATCCTGGGTTTAGTGTTTAATTCTTAGTGTTTTTTTTTCTCTGAATTATTTTACCTGCCTTTCAAAGAAAGCTTTAATATTGTGATAGTAATTATTTGAGTTCTGAAGATACAGAAAACCACAGAGAAAGGCTAGAGCAGAGATTTGGGGGACACTTTCAGTAAGGAAGTAAAATAAGAAGATAGAAGAAAAGAGTGACTGCTTTAGTGCATATTGTTAGTTTCATTGTGGCAGATGCACACCTGCCTGTAACATACTTGTGTCATTCTCACCCCTTATTAACCTTTTACACTTCCTTCTATCTTCTTTGTTCCTTTCCTCTCCTTTAATAGCCCCCTTCTATTTCCATGTTATCTTTCTCTCCCCTTTCTAAAAATAAATACTATATATGAGAGAAACTGTGGCTTAATTCACATTGAAATTTTAATGGCTGAATAATACTCCACTGTGTATACGAGCCACATTCTCTTTGTTCTTCTGTTGACAAGTACCAACACTGAATCCACACTCCAACTACTATGAGTTGGGCTGCAGGTAATATGAATTTGCAGGAACCTCTATGGTATGCTGACTTTAATAGTTTTTAGGAGATGCCTAAGAGTGGTAGATCTGGATCATGTGGTAGATTCCAAAGGATACCTATTTTTAGTTTTTTGAGGAACCCCTTATCAATTTTCATAGTAAGTGCACTGATTTACATGCCCACCAAAGGTGAGGGTTCTCTTTTCACTTCTGAGCTAGCCAGATTTCATTGTTCTTTGTATTCTTGATGATTTCCATTCTGACTGGAATGAGGTGAAGTATGTAGCTACTTTTGAATGTCAAATGCCCCACTGGGAAGTCATTTGTACAAGTCTGCGTTGGAGGGCTGAAGAAAGCAGAGACAGATGTCCAAAAGTGATGAGAGAAAAACACAGTTTATCCATGACTGCAGCTCTTCAAAAATGGGCAACACCTTCCTTCTTTTCATGGTATAGACATATTGGTTGGTGCCTTCCACAACTGGGCAAGCCTTTTCCCCTCAGTTTGCTGGCCTCCATTCCATCTGGAAGCAGTCTGTAGACATACCTAAAACTGTACTTAATGAATCTTCTAGGTGTTTTTTTTCTTTTAAGTTTATTAGTGCATATGTGAGGTTCACAATGTTTACATTCTTTGTGTGGAGCTGGTACATGTATATCACACATCCCAGTTCCTTTTCTCATTCTTTATTCCTTCCTTCCTCTCCCTTTATCTCTTTATCCTCTCCACCTTTGAGAATGATCTCGTTCCTTACTTCCTACTATTATCTTTTGCTTTGCTCTTTATTTTTATGCTGATATGTATTTTATATAAGAGAAACAATGTGATATTTAAGTTTGTGTGTCTGATTTATCTCACTTAAAATGACCTCAAGTTGTATCCATTTTCCTGAAAATGACTCAAATATATCTTCATGGCACATTCATATTTCATAGTGTGTAAATATAACATTTTCTTTATCCATTCATCTCTTTATGGATACAGGAGCTGCTTATAAGATTTAGCTATTATGAATTTTGCTGCTATAAATATGGTGTGCATATATTTCTGTAATACGATGTCTTTAACTCTTTGGGGCAAGATACCTAGAAGAGGAGTAGTTGAGTTAAACAGAATTTCTAGTTTCAGTGTTTTGAGGACTCATCACACTGATTTCCATAGTGATTGTACTAGTTTATATGCCCACTAACAGTGTAAAGTGTTGCTTTCACCTGGAAGTGTCTCCAGCATTTATTATTTTATTCCTTGATGATAGCCATTCTTCCTTGAGTAAGATGGAAACTCAGTGTTGTTTTAATTTGCCTTTCTCTAACGGCCAGCTATGGAGAGCATTTCTTCATATACGTATTGGCCATTTGTTCTTGCATGAAGTGTCTATTCATTTCACTTGTATTAGGCATTTCTTAATTTAGTCAAGTTGACATACCATGATTTATGTTCAGAAATGGCATGACTGAATATTTCTTACTTTGGAGAAGAAAAAAATGTTTAGACTTCATCAATACTGCACTTTTTATGTCTTCTTTTCACATTGATATTTATCAAGCTGTAAGAATCTAGCATTTTGCACTGTGATTCTGATTCTTTCTGGCTAAAATTAAGTTTCTAAGCAAGAATATGCATGAGATCTCAGAAGGATTAAAAATTACTTTCTGTTATGCTTTAGTTCATTATCCAGTACTTTGGAGAGCATTATAGAAAGTGAGAGAAAAGCAAAGCCTGCCACAGAAACTTTACTAGGATCACAGATTTATAGAATTTTATTTAAGTGAATAGTCAATATCAAATTTGGGGCTCCTGTTTAACATGCATAATTATCAGAGAGTGATGAGGTTCCCAATCACTGGTCAAGGGTACAATGAAGAATAAAAGATACAGAGACAGTAATTTAGAATGCCAGGGTTTCAGGGGGTCAGAGCTCTTATCAGGCGAAGCTCAGGAATCTCTGAACTTTTCATTGTTTTTTGAATGCACAGAGCTTTTCCAGGGTGTGTGTGGGGAGATCCTGGGACCAGAGGACCCAGAGGAGAGCACTGACACAAGCAAGGTTTAGTAAGAGACAAAGTAATATATTATTGATTAACGGGAAACTTGTTTTTGCCATGGATTTTTTTCTTCTATAGAATCTTATGCAAGAGTCAGAAAGTCAATAACTAAAATGCTATCTTGCTCTCTGAGATATCACAGCATCACAGGTCATAGAGACCTCTACTGAGACCAGTGGCATAAGGAGTTTTATTTCATAGGCCTAGCACAGACTCAGACTTTTAATATAGAAAGCCGATTTGTGGATTTTTAACTCACTCAAGGTGGTCTCCATCCAAAATGATTTTATTACCTTCTCAATTTATGTATAATGGTCAGAAGACATAACTTCAGTTATCCTGGTAGTGTTGATATCTGTGGAGAGACTACAGGAATGTAGTGGAATTGGCTTAGATCATGGTTCTCTGACTTTACTGTTCACCAGTGTCATGTTATCTAGAAGACATGTGCAATCACACATTCCCAAGGCCCATTCCATGGTTTGTGATCCTATAAGGCTGGATTTAACCCTGAGAATCTGAATTTGACCAGTTTGCAGATAATGTTGCTGTTGCTTACCCAAGATTTAGATTTTGGAAACCACTGCCTTAAAATAAGGAGAGTGTCTTAGTTACTTTCTCATTGCTATAACAAAATACCTGACATCTACAAGTTAAGGAAAAGAAATTTATTTGGGCTTACAGTTTGTAGAGGGTTCAGTCTATAATCAGCTGACTCCAAGGGAGGGTGGCATGGGAGAGGGGTATGAGGAAAGAGAAACTGTTTATGGGGTGGTAGGCAGGAAGCAGAGAAGATCAAGGGAGGAGCGGAAATATATACCTTTCCAGGCCATGCTCATAGTGACTCATATTTTCCTACTGAACTTCACCTTCCAGCATCACACCAATCTATAAGCCCATCAGTGGATTAATCAAGTAATGAGTATCACAAACCCATGACCCAGTCATTTCTGAAAAGCTCCACTTGTGAATACATGAGGCTTTGCTGATGACATCTGGATATAAGCCATAATAGAGGGAGTGATTGTGTGAAAGCAAAGCAGTCATGCAGATGGCTCAGATTTGGAGTTTTGTTTCTCCTCCTTCATACATCAGTTTACTCTGAAATCACTGAGCTCACTATACTACTCAGCAGTGTCTACTAGAATACACAGCACATAATATGCAGTGTATGTGAAAATCAGGGTGATAACCCACTCTCCATTCTCTGTGGTTCCACTGGTATGTGATGAGAATTCTCTCAATAATCATTTGAAGACAATTCTAACAGAAAATTTTCAAGTTTCAGTTCTAAAGAATACAATCCTATAAAACATCCTCTTCAGAGTAAATCCTCAATATATAATTGTTCAATTTAATGATTTAATTTGATAGTCATATAGATGACTTCTCAGGAAAGTGACTGTATCATACTCACATGTACAGTTTTCATATCTCACAATATCCTGTGTATATATTTTCATACTTGGAAGTTTTGAGGAGTACTAGTTTATTCATCTCCATGGAGTTTTAGCTTTGTAAAGGATTACTTTAAAACATTCCAGGCTAACAATCTTAAAATTAGAAGCTTTGTGTTGAAGTCTGAAAACTGTCATGTTATACTTAAAATATATCAAAAACAAAACTAAGTAGGGAGGTTATGGTATAAGCTGATATTGTTCAAGATGTATTAAGATGAAATTATAGCTAGATAAGAGCTCCAAGAATTCTATCAGGTCAAATGTTGTCCCTATGAATTATAGATGCTTTTGATGGTAAAATGACCCAATAAATTTGCTGAGTGACTGCACTAAATCTGGTCTTTCACTGAAAAAATAGTGTGATTTTTTGTTCAGGCCTAACAGTGATTAAAAGGAAATAAGGGCAAGGAGAAGCACTGATTTTCCCCCAATAACCAGAGGGTCTGTGGATATTTCACATGAACTACTGCAATGTTCATCAGCTAATGTTCCTGAGAGAACTATTCTCTGCAGTCAAGGTTCATTAGCTTTGACAGTATTCTCTTCTCTAAGTTCAGGACAGGCACATGTGCAAAAAACAGTGATATAGAGGAGTATTTTGAAAAAATTCTGCCTTAAATTGTCAAGTAACAAGGAAAAAATTATATCTCATAGATATATAACTAAAAATTGTGCTTTTATTTTAGCACAAAAGCTCCTAACATATAAAAAGAATGTTATGTTTTTCATATTACTGTGGAGACAAGATCACAGAAAACTTGGTATTTGTAAACCATGGGATGGAAAGAAGTATCAATTATTGGCATTGATATAATTTTACTTTATGAAACTTTCTGTTGGAGACAAACTAAATACATAATTTAATGTATTGTCATTTAGGGCCACTTTTGATATGATTCTGCATAACTTTATAAAGGACCCTACCAATTTCCTGAACGTTCTAAAGTACTAGTGTTTTCAGGTTCCAAATATCTTGCAATAAATAGAAGAAATGACTTACAATTGATGAAAAGAAGAAAGTAGGAGCCTTGACTGCTTTGAATCAATTACTAGATCTTATTGACATTTATTCCATACATTTTCTATCACATGAAACTGACTCAGTTTTAAATGAGTCTGAATCATAATATTGTTTGATGAAAACATGGTGTGAAAGTACCCTATATAATAGCCATTATTTAAAAGAGTGTCATTGATTATTTACAACATTCTCACTTGATTTTTTATTAATTAGAAAACTCAAAACTTAAAAATTGTTTGATTGGAATATTTTTAAGATATGTGATATTTTGTTTCACCTGTTTTCTTGGTACTAAAATACATTACATAGAAGAAATTTTACAACATATGTGACATATAAACCCATAAGGCATTTGAGTTATTGTAGGTAGCTTTAAATGTGTATTAATGCTAAAGTTTAATAGCAGTTTTTAAATAATATGATATAAACTAGAAAATATAAATAATTTATTTCATTAATATTATACAAGTGACTTTAAACAAATTCTGAGCATCTTATATTTTGTTTTAAATACATGAATTAGACTTTTCTATGATATGGAAGATTGAATATCTTATTTTTTATGTTGAGAGAATTTATCATACTCCAAAATAGTGTATTCCATGGGAGTGTGATAGGATTTTCAGGAATATGACTTGCTTGCTGTCAGTCTCATTTCTCTCATCCATAAAGATCTCTTGGTGATCTCAGACTCAGTCTAGAATACTTTTCTGTATATACTTCAGACAGCCATCATCAACTGATTTATGATGGCATTAAAATACAAATTTTTGACTGTTGGCTTGAATTTTACTATCTCTTAAAGACGAAACCTAGCAGATGTGACCCTAGATGTACTCACAAACTAGAGCAAAATTGACATAATTCTAAAGTGACTTCCCTTAAAAATTCAAAAGCTGTTTAGTAGAATTTATAATAAAGGGAAACTTATTTAGAATATTTTTAAATTTTCTGTCCAACTTGAAATTATGAATTTAGTTATCACCCAAATTGAGTAATAAAATGATATATAGTTTACAATTTTCAATAATTACTGTGAGATCAATAAGTTGACATGGAGGGAGAAAAGACAATAATGTTAAATATCTTCTATTTGTCTCAAGACTATCTTTATTTATTTTCTTTTCCCAAAATTTGATAGTTTATTTTAATTTTTTTTATTTTAAAAGAAAAAAAAATAAAGCTGGAAAGATGGGAAGATAGCATAGGCAGCAAAGAGCCTCTCTGAGAGAAACAGCTCAGATCCTGGAATAAAACATCCTGGAGAAGACTAGAAGGAGGTGGATCCTCTCAACCCAGGAAGAAACTAAAGGGAAAAAAATGAAAAGAAAGAAAAAAGCAAGAAAAGAAAAATGTGAATGGGAGGCTGTAGCTAGATGTGCTCTCACCAGAGTCTGTCCCATTGTGTAGAAAATGCTGCTGGAATCTGAAGACGTGGTTGTGGTGAAGTTGGGGGTTGGCAAGCCCAAGGGCCTTGGAGGGAGGACATGGTCATGGAGTGGAGCAGTGGGATGGAGAGCAATACCAGCTCAGAGATCTGTACTGGCTCTCAATGAGTGCAAGGAACTTGGTCCTCCCATGGGAGTGGGCAATTGGCTGGATGACATTTTGGAGTCAGGGAGGATAAACCTGGAACCAGAACTGCAGCAGCTTTAGTCAGCCACCCCTAGTGCAAAGCAGACTGGTGAGAATTGCTTGGACTGAATTCCACCCCTGTGTGCCATCCAATAGCCAAGGACGAGGTCTCCCTGAAGCTATCCCTAACTGGCCCTGTCTGCTTGGAACACCCTAATGTGGTGAAGACTCCCACTGTTTGACCAGCTCAGAGGGGAGGGGCCAGACTGCCCTACCTCTGCTTGTAGTTCAGTGGTCATCAGCAGAATGGGGAGGGCAGCAATCCCTAGTCAGCAAGCTTCAGAGTAATCATAG
>PVJX010022124.1:0-30988 GCA_004027295.1 Dolichotis patagonum | reverse complement strand
ATTCTGGAACTATGTATGACTAAGTAAAATTACTTCATCTTCGAACCATATATAACAGTATATTTTATATATCATATCATGTGTAATCCAACTCTATTTTATCATCAATAAATTTGAATTTTTGGTCAAAATACCTAAAGACAGATGAAATAATCTGTTTGACTTAAAGTGAAACTTTATTTTGGTCAGTAGATTTTACTGACCTATATAGTAAGAGACTGTATAATTTGACCCCTGCACGATTAATTAAAAAGTAATTCATTATAGTGCATTGTGTAGATAGCAGGTGGTTAGTACAAATTTGAATAGATAAATGATTAATATCTGAAAACTAATCACTTTCTGAATTGTGGAAATTTTAGAATTTTTGGATTTTAATTTTAATTTCATCACCTTAAATATTACACAATACCATTACTTAAGAAATTAAAATTCTTTTCTTTCATTATTCTAAGTATGTATTTTTCTATTTACTATATGAAAGGGCTTCAATCATGTATATTATATACAAGATATTTTAATAGGTCTTTATACAGCCTATTGATTTTAAAAGATAAATTCATATCGTATTTGGAGTGTTAGTCCCCTGATTTGCTATTCATATTCATTTCTGTATACTTCTTACTAAGCTTTTAGTCATTACATATAGTAACTTTTCATATGAGAACCCACACAACTGTTTCTGAATTTTAAGACAAAGCCAGCTAATTTTTCTTCAGTTCAAATAACCAAAATATACATTTACATCATGATATATATATATATCTCATATATATATCATATATAGAGTCATATATATGATATATATATGATTGATAAAATATTGACTTAGGGAAATCAGTTTACAAGTAGTAACATAAGTAGTATACTTAGAAAATGAGCCAAAAATACTTGGCAGCAGTTCTAGACAAATATTGAAATTACTTACACTGACAATATTTAAGTTAGATCATGGGTTCTTAGTATTTGCAATAATTTTGAACTAACTCTGCATCTCAATATATGAGTGAATTTTTAAAGTCTAGCTTTAGAGTTCAGCTCAATAATGATTTTGTATTATATTAGGAACACACTGTTTTCACAGACCTATCAATTTTTTTTATCAGTTTGACAACTTCAATTGTCCATTGTTTTTACTTGCTTTTCTCAATCTTTTCTATGATATATTTTATTCTCCCAGAGGGCCTTTTGACCCTTAAATACTTGTTGATATTTTACACTACCTCTGAATATCATTATCAGTAAAATAGCTGTTACATCTTTCCACTTCTTTAACTCTATTTTAATGAGTTTCTATGAAAGTTTTCTTAACAAGTATGTTTACCTACAATGTTTTAAAGTATTCTACTAATATAAGTGGTATCTCTCTTATGCCAAAATCTTTATGATATAATTTTGCAGTGCTTAACTAGGGTACAGTTTTTGAGAAATTCACTCATAATTATGAGAGTATCACTGAGAGAAGTTAAATTTTGATATTACAGTGCCTCTAGGTTATAGAATACTATATAACTACTGTAGGCCCACTATTGGCTAAAACACCAATAGATAGCACATGACTGTATCTAAAGCTGACAAAATGTAATAGATACAAAATTTATTTTGCATAATATATATCAGTTAATTTTTTCAAATGTTATATCATATCATATTTGGAGTTTTTCTTCAAATATCTTTTCAAATTTCTTCAAATTTAAATAATTCTTCAAATATTATATTATTTTATAAGATTTTCTTCAAATGTCTCTTAAATTTATGCTTTATAAGGAAATCCAACTCTTAAAATTTACATGTAAAATAATTGATTTCTGTTTTTAGAGTCAATATTTGATTTTCACTTTCTCAATAGTTCTGTAAGTTATTCCACACTGACAATACTTTTTCATCATCAGCATTGCTACAGCAATAGAATGTAAACTCCATGAAAGTAGAAACCATGTCAGCCTTATTTAACTGGAGCAAAACTGTATTTAAACAAATTCATTAAATGAGTAAATGGATGAAGGGAAAAGTCAAATTTCAAAATATGCTTTTGGAATAGCATATGACTAAAAATTGTCCATGCTATTTAGCATTTTGACTTCTTACAAGTGTGAAAGGGCCCTTTTTAGCTTTATAGGGCAGAAAGAATGTAAGATTTGCAACCACAAAGTTCTTGTTTCCAATCCTGGACTTGTCATTTAGTAGCTGTGTGACTCTGAGTCCTTCGATTTCTTAATACCGAAAGGGGATAACAATCTCTTCCTTCATGCATGGTGATTTTAACAGTTTCAAAAAATGCACTTCTCAAAAAAGATTCTCAAGATTTTGTAACATTATTTATTCCATTTAACACTGTGAGCCAATGTGAGCTGCATAAACTGATATGTACATGAAAAATAATGCACTGCCCAAAAAAGATTCTCAATATTTTGTAACATTATTTTTTCCATTTAACACTGTGAGCCAATGTGAGCTGCATAAACTGATATGTACATGAAAAATAACTAGCATATAAGAAAATTGGTCTCAGACATTGTTCACTTATATTTGGTTCTCTAGTTTTATGCATACTCTGTATTTCTTTTATTTTTATTTCTATTTCAATATTCAAGTTTATCTGTACAACTTTACTTGGAAACATAAGCAAAGGATTTCTGTAGATCATCACCTCACTTTATATCTTTAATACTAAAATAATACGAAGTTACTCAGGGGCTGATTGCAAGAAAATGAGCTATTATATGAATTTCAAGCAGTGAAAAATTTAATACAAATAACTAAGTGTTTTACTGAAACACTGGAAAGGATGGGAAATAAAATTCAGAGGAAGATGGCACAAGCTCTTTATTCTGCCACAGTCCTTCGAAAGTCAGCAAATTGCATAGACCACAGGAAACCACCAGCAATTTTCACCCGTTTGTACCATTAAAGCAAGTTATTTGTAGGGAAATGCCTAGAGGCCACGGGCACTCATGTCCTCAGAAGCACATGCTTTTGCTTCCAACCACCAGGGAAGCCATAATAAATTTTCAGACTCCTTCTAGTTTGTGAATCTGATATAAGACTCTGAAAATGTGATGGTTACTCATAGTTTCAGCCCCTGTGATACAGAGGACAGCAGAGCAGGAAGTATGATACTGAATTACCAGCATGTAAGGTGGTAAAACTTTCCCTGATAACTGTTCATTTTTATTCCAGTTCTCCAGGCATACGGTCTCTATTTGAATTCTTATCTGAATTCTTCCTATTATTTCAATACTGGTTGTTTAATAAATAAATGGCTTCTTCCGTAGAATAAGACTATTTTTTGGATGTACTCTATAGTTTCTTTTGCATCTTATTACCTCATTTCTCTCAGCAATGCATCCTTTTAAAAAATTAGCACATATTGTACTCTAACCTCACTACTGGTCTCTTCTTCTATCTCTCTATTTTTCCCGTAACCCCTTTTAAATTTTAAACCCTGAGGATAAAATTAACATATTAAGGACTTAAATCCTGCATATAATTTTCTGCTCCATTTTTTGAGTTTGTTAAATAACTACAAAGCTAGTTCATATGGTTAAAGGTGGCAAATTAATGGTTACCTCAGTTTGTCATTTTCTTGGCTGTGATTGTTGCTACTGTTATTGCTGATGGTAGTAGCACTTTAGCTAAAAGTGACATGATTGTTTTAAAGAGCTATTCTCCCTGCTATTGCAAGATAGATTGATTAAGGGGTATAAAAAATACTGTGGCACAGTGCCAAAGAACCAGGGACCAAAAAGGCAAGACATTTCATCATCAACAAATTGAAGATGTGGGATTTTGCAAGATACTGAAAACCCCAAAATCAGTTACACATGGAAGAGACCTCAGAGAAATAGTTATTTCCTAAGTGTTTCAAACACTAGCAATAAAGCAACCCACCATAGGTAATTTACAAGCATCACCCCAGGAAATAAACTAAAAAAGGAAAATAAAATGAGAAGATACTTAAACAGGCTGCAACCTCATAATCCAGTTCACTAAGGACTAAACCAGGGTGCAATGAGGTGGAACAATTAAAAACCGCCCACTTGGCCTCTGTAAAATGGTAACAACAAAGTAATTGAATGAGGCTCTAGAAAAATCAAATGAGAAGTAATGTCTCAGATAACTTCAGAGATGATATCCACAATAAAAATCATGGTTAGTGACTCTAGAGCAGATACAGACCAACAATACCAACAACAAAAGAACCAGAAGAGCTTAAGACAATTATGGAAGTCGTGAATGCTCAGCATAGAAAACAAATGGAATCTATAAGCCAAATTCAAGCAGATATCCAGGAGAATAAAAATCCCATTGAAAGTATCCAAAGCAGATTAAGTCAATGTGAGGACAGGATCTCAGATATATAAAACAGGCTTGGAGTTGGAAATCATGAAAAGAAACAGTTCTTAAAAATAGCAAGGGACTTTGAGAAACAAATCCAGCAGCTGCTAGATGAGATAAAAAATAATGTAAGATTCAGTGAAGTCAATGAAAAAAGAAGGAGATGGCACAAATGATATTTTAAAAAACACTGTTCACAGATATTATGGCAAAATATTTCCCTGGTAGGAAAAAAAGAATTTGAAACATGGGTAAGTGAGAGATATAGAACTCCAATTAGTCATGATCAAAAACAAAAAAAAAATTCTACAACAAGGCATATCATAATCAAGATGCCAGAAATTCAACACTAGAATCCTAACAGTTTTAGGGAAAAGAAAGCCCATCAAAATTACAGCTGATTTCTCATCACAAACACTTTAGTCAATGAATGCTTGGAGCGAAGTATTTTTAATTCTAAAGGAAAACAATCTTCAACCCAGATGGAAGTACACTGCAGTATTTTCTTTCAAAACTGATGGAGAAATAAGATACTTCCATGACAAAGAGTAACTGAGGACATTTATGACCACCAAACCAGCATTGCAGTATGCTTTGAATGACACTCTAGAGAGGGATTACAAGGATTACAACTGTATAAACCACGGTGGAAGGAATCCACTAGGCAAGGCAAGCAATTAAATGGTAGTGGGAAGGAGAGAGCCAAAAACAATAAAATAATATGACAAGGATAAGTCAAAATATAAAAGTTATATCTATCAATGTTAATGTTCTAAATCAATCAAAAGATACAGACTGGCAGAATAGATTAAGAAGCAAGATCCAACAGTATATTGCAAACAAGAAATGTATTTAATTTAAAATTTATTCACAGCCTGAAATTCAAGGAATGGACTCAATATCCCATGTGAGAGGAACCCAGAAAAAAGCAGAGGTAACTATTCTATTTGCAGACAAAATGAATTTCAAGAAAAGACTGATTAAAAGAAATAAAGATGATCACTACATCCTTGTAAAGGGAACAATCCAAGAGGAAGAGATAACACTCCTAAACACATATGAAATAAATATTAGTGTGCCTAGCTATATATAATTAATATAAATGGAGATAAAAATCAAATAAACACTAATACTGTGTCACAGAATCTCAGTACCCCACTGTCACAAAAGGAGAGATCAACTAGAGAAAATAATAATAGTGAAATATTAGAATTGAACCAAACTTTTTAACAAATGCACTTAGTAGATTTCTACAGCGTTCCACCCCACAACATCAGGATACATATTCTTCTCAGGTGCACAAGGGACATTCTCCAAAATAGACCAAATACTAACCCATAGAACATGCATAAGTAAGTGCAAATGAATTGAAATTATTCCATTCATATCATTAGACTACACTGCAATGAAATTAGAAATCAATGGCAAAAGAAGTCTTGAGAACTTTATAAACTTATGCAAAATATATACCACCTTCTTGAACAACCAATGGGTAACAGATTACATTAGAGAAAAATTAGATAGTTTCTATAATTAAATGATAATGACAGTATAATATGCCAGAACTTATGGGATACAATGAAATTCTAAAAGCAAAATTTATAGTAGTGAATACCGATATAAGGAAAAAGAACAAGTACAAATAAACAACATAATGATGAAACTTATACTTCTAGAAAAAGAGCAGGCTAAGCCAAAATCTCAGAGAAGGTGGGAAATTATAGTGATAAGACCAAGTAGAAATTATTGCATTGGAGACTAAAATAAGAATACAAAGAATCAACAAATCAAAGAGTTGGTTCTGCCAAAATCATTATACAAATTAAATATAATCTGGTTCAAAGTATCATTAGCAAACATCCCAGAACTAGAAAAAAGTTTTCCAAAAATTCATTTGGAAGCAGAAGAGAATTAGAACAGCAAAATAAGTTCTGGAAAACAAAGGCAAGGCAGGAAATATCACAATTCACTTGAAATTATACTACAAAGTTACCGTTATAAAATCAGCATGGTACTGGCAAAAAATAAAGACCTTAGGATCAGTGAAACAGATTAGAACATGCAGACACAACTAAAAAAACTGTCAGCCAACTTATCTTTGACAAAGTGGTCAAATATTTTCACTGGAATAAAGATAGACTCTTTAATAGAAAGTGCTGGAAAAACTGGATCTCAACATGGTGAAGACAGATATTAGAAGCATGCTTATTACCAAGCACTAAACTAAAGTCAAAAAGGATCAAGGATCTAAACATTAAGTTAGAAACACTAAATCTACTGGAATAAAAGGTAGGAAGAAATTTTGAAGACATAGGTATAGGCAGTGACTTCATAAACAAAAGCTGAATTCATGGGAAGTACCTCAATGTATCAACAACTGGAATCTCATCTTAACAAAATGCATTTTCATTTAAAAAAATCACCAAAAGACTTAAAACACAACCTCCAGACTGGGAACACATTTTAGTCAACTGTCCCTCAGACAAAGGACTTGTATACAGAACATACAAAAATTTAAAATATCAGAACCCCAAATTCAAATACTTAACGTAAAAATGGGCATCTGAGAAGAATACACATTTCTTAGATGAAGAAATGCAAATGGCAAATAAAGATATGAAAAAATGTTCACCATCACTGGCCATTTGAGAGATGCAAATTAAAACAACACTGAGATCCTATCTCACCCTGAAAAGAATGGCTATCATCAAGAAATCAACAAATAACAAATACTGGATGGGCTGTGGGGAAAAAGGTACCCTTCTCAACTGTTGGTGGGAGTATAGACTGGTACAACCAGTGTGAAATCGGTAAGGATATTCCTTGAAAAACAAGGATTGAAATTTCCCTTTAACCCAGATATCTCCCTTCTGAATTTCTCCCCAGAAGAATTTAAAATATCATACTGCAGCAATATGTATGCTCCCATGTTTATAGCAACACAATACATAATAGATGAAATGTGGAAGTAACCCAAAAGCCCATCTACCAAGGAATGGATAAAAGATGTATTTTTTATGCAATGGAGTACAATCATCAAGAATATTAAATAAGATTTTTTAAGGTAAATGGATGCAATTTGGAACCATGCTCATAAATGAAATAAATCAGATACACATATGTAAACATCATATTGTCTCTCTACTGTAAGATGACGAAAGAACAAATAAGAATGAAGGTGAACAATAAATATTTTGAAATGAGAAGACACTTTCAAAAGGAATGAGCAAATGGGATGAGAAGAAATAGAAAGGAAGGAAGGGAAAACAAATATATATATATATATATATAGTAGTTATGATAACTACAGTATTAATATTTATTAGTTCACTGAAAAGAATTGTGTATATATTGTCTGAACTATTTTTCATCACTTTGTCTTGTGATATGAGCAAAACTTTTAAAATAATGATACAAAACTTATTAATCATTGTTACTCCCCCATTACTTTGGTTTGAAATTTTATATCATTGCTTTTGTTTTGATTCTTTAAAATAAAATGTATTTTTTGAAAGATTAAATAAAATTTTAAAAACCATTATGCAATCTTATCAAAAAAGTAAAACAAGACTCAAGTCAATGCAATTGGAAATGAAAAGTGTAAAATCACAATGAATCATGCATAAATCCATAAGACCATCTACACCTACTTTGTAAATTTGTAGTATGATAAGATGGCAATGAAGAAGTTGACATACTCCTAGATACATGTAAATTACCAAAACTGAATCAAGTAGATATAAAACTCCTAAATAAACCAATTCAACCGATGAAATTGAAGTTGAAATTAAAATCATACCAACAAAGAAAATCCCAGGCCCTGATGTATTCACTACTGAATTCTATAAGAAATTTAGAGAAGATCTAACACTACTACTTATCAAATTCTTTAAAGAAACTAAAAGGGAAGCAATCTCCCCTAATTCATTCCTGGAAGCAAGCATTAACTTGATACCAAAACCTGAGAAGGACCCAACTAAAAAAGAGAACTATAGACCAATTTCCATAATGAACAGAAATGCAAAGATACTCAATAAATTACTGGCAAACACAATGCAGCAAATCTTCAAGAAGGTTATACAACATGACCAAGCAGGATTCATTCCAGGGATGAAGAAGTGGTTCAAGATACGTAAATTAATAAATGTAACACACCATATTAACAGGGCCAATGACTAAAACCACATGACCATCTCAATAAATGCAGAAAAATGTTTGACAAAGTCCAACATTCATTCATGATAAAAATTAGAATATATTGTCTTTATCTCCATCTGATAAAATCCATCTATGACAAAGCAACAGCCAATATAACACTAAATGGACAAAAATCAAAGTTTTCACTCTAATATCAGGAATGAGACAAGGATGTCCACTGTCTCCATTCTTATTGAACATAGTCCTGGAAAGTTTAGCAAGAGCAATAAGACAAAAGAAAGAAATTAAAGGAATAACAATAGGAAAGAAAGAAGTTAAATTATCATTTTTTGAACATGACATGATACTCTGCATAAAAGACCCAAAAAACTCCATTAAAAACTGCCAGATTTTAAAAGCAAATTTAGTAGTGTAGCGGGATGCAAAGTCAACACTGAAAAATCAATAACATTTCTGTACATGAGTAACAAACTCAGTGAGAGAGAAAATAGAGAAACAACAACTTTTAAAATAACACACAAAAAGTGAAATACCTAGGAATTAATCTAATGAAGCACATAAATACCTCTACACTGAAAACTACAGTACTCTGCAAAAGGCGATTGAAGAGGATATCAGAAAATGGAAAGATATTCCCTGGACTTGGGCAGCAAGAACCAATTTAATGAAAATTTCCATATTTCAAAAACATTAATACAGATTTAGTACAAATTCTGATCGAAATTCCAACAGCATAGATCACATAATCAGAGAATGCATCCTAAAATTCATTTAGAAACAAAAGAGACCTAGAATAGTAAAGGCAATTCTGGGCAATAAAGGCAAGGAAGGCGGCATCACTATTCCTGACTTGAAATTATACTATAAAGCTACTTTGAGCAAAACAGTAG
Organism: Dolichotis patagonum; assembly: GCA_004027295.1. Lineage (NCBI taxonomy): Eukaryota > Metazoa > Chordata > Mammalia > Rodentia > Caviidae > Dolichotis > Dolichotis patagonum. The sequence continues at coordinate 21,602 of PVJX010022124.1, read as the reverse complement.
TGTACTGGCACAGAAACAGACCTGAAGATCAGTGTAAGGGATTGGAAGACACAGAAAGAAATCTAGACGTATTTAATTGTCTTATCCTTAACAAAGTTGTGAAACATTCCCTGGAAGAAAAATAGCTTCTGTAATAAATGATGCTAGAAAAACTGGCTCTGCCCATGCTGAAGATTAAAATTGGATCCATATATTTCACCATGAACTAAACTAAATCCCAAATGGATCAACAATCTAAATATTAAAACAGAAACATTAAACCTGATGGAAGATAGAATAGGCAAAACTCTTGAAGACACTGGTGTAGACAAAGACTTTGCGAATAAAACCCCAATCGCACAAGAACTATCACAAAGAATCAACAACTGGGATCTCATTTCATTCATAAGCTTTTGAACAGCAAGATAAATCACCAACAGAGTGGAGACACAACCCACAATGTGGGAAAATATATTTAGCAGCTGTTCCTCAGACAGAAGATTACTATGGAGTACATATGAGGAAGTCAAAATTCAGACCTCCAAAATTTAAAGATCCAATCCAAAAAATGGGGATATGAGATGAATACTATTGTAGTCGGAGATTGCAAGGAGAATAAGACAATACAGGACACATCATTTATAGTATTATTTATGATGGTCCCCCAAAGAGTCAAATATAAAGAATGTGTAGGAAATCTGTCCACAACACTCTAAGACCTAGAAAATCCAGCTGAGGCCCTGGATATCATGACAATAACCTGCCTGAGTTCAGCAGAAACCCTAGAGACCATGACAATGACTGAGGCAAGTCTATCCCATGGAGATGTGCTGGGAAGGCCCAAAGGTCAGCGGTGAACTCTAGGAAGTCTATACCAGTGGGGTTAAGGATGTGTACCTGAATTCCGAGTGTTCTACACTGGAACCAAGAAGCAATGCTCAAAATGAATACCAGGACTCCCCTAAAAACACCAAGCCATCCTAGTGACAGTGAATTCCCAAGCCCCTCTGATGGTAACAGGCTAGTTCATATGAGGGGAGCCAGCATGACAAGGTCCTGCAGGACCAACAGCTCCAAACAACAATACTTGGGAGAACCCACAGTGCTTCTCTTCCTCTCCAAGTCTCCTATTTTTTGGTAAAGGGGATCAAACTGAACTCATGACCTTGCACTTAACAGGCAAGTGCTTGTGCTGCTGAGCTAAATCCCTGTCCTCCAAGTCTCTTTTTATGCTGGCAACAATCTTCAGGTGGGCCATCCATGCACAGCACTACACTGATTCAGTTCAGCTGGTTTTTGAATTGACCACCAGTTACTAATCCAGCACAAAACTTCTCAGAGGAAGAAATTCAAATGACAAATAAATATATGAAGAAATGTTCAACATCACTGGTCATTCGAGATATGCATATTAAAACAACACTGAGATTCCATCTCACACCAGAAAGAATGATTAGCATCAAGAAATCAACCAATGCCAAATGCTGGTGGGACTCTGGGAAAAAAGGAACCCTTCTCCACTGTAGGTGGGAGTGTAGACTGGAGCAACTGCTGTGGAAATCAACGTGGAGATTCTGCTAAGAACTAGGATTGGAGGTTCTATTTTAGCCAGACATTCCCCTTCTGGTATCTTCTCAGTAAAATTAGAAATATCACAATAAAGTGACATTTGTGCACCCATGTTTATAGCAGCACAACTGGTAATAGCTGGATCTCAGAAACAACCTAAATGCTCATTAACCAAGGTGTGAGTAAAAATGATTTGGTCTTTTTATTAAACAGAGTACTACTCGGCCATTAAAAGGATGAAATGGAGAGTTTTATAGGTAAATGCGTCCAACTCGAGACCATACTTATACATGTAATAAACACGACACACATGTGCAAACATTGTATTGTAATGGAAAAGTGAGAATACCTATACGGCAGTTAAGATATTTATACTACTAATCTCTCTAAATTCAATGAAAAGAAAGATTTTTGCTAATATTTTTGGACAAGTAAAGGCCTGTGTCTTGTATACTATGAGTAACAAATTTAGAGATAACAATGTACAATATATTAACCATTGTTACATTCCTATTATCTCATTTAGATATTTTGTTTTATTATTTTTCTCTTTAAAATAAAAAAATATCAGCACATAGACCAAAATTAAACAAAATATGGTAGAATGGTTCAACAAACACAGCTGCCTGTTTTTGCAAATAAACTTTAACTGGAAAACAGTCATGCCTATTTTTTTTTATTGTACTGGGTGCTTTCATTTCACATCAGTGGTTTTGAATATTTTCAGTAGAGACCATATAGCTTTTGGTGCCTAGAGGATTTACTCTCTGGCTTTTTATTGACAAGGTTACTGACCCTTGCTAAGCATAATAGACTAATAAAAGGGAAATCTACCTTTTACTTCTTTTTTCATTTACTTTCCAATTGAATTTTTTATAATTGGCTTAATGGGTATGGATTTTTTTAATCTCATGAATAAGTTATGGCAAAGTACTACATATATTGTGTGCAACTGCATTAATAATCTGTAGAATAAAAAATCATACACCCAGCTGAAAAAAGGCCCATTAAACAAAACGGTGATTGTTTTCTGAATCAGCTAACCTCCTCTCATATGATTTGTAGTGTCATTTATATCCTTCAGACATCCATATCAAATAGTGTACAATGTCATGTCTTTTGATTTGTAACTATTCATCTGTTCTCAGGACAGCCTAATTCTTAAAACCTGTAGCCACTGTCGAGTGATACTGATGATCCTTGATTTTTAATCAGTTATTTTAATAATCTTGTCAAGATATACGATGACACTAAGTTTATTTTTTTCCTATAGTCAGGTCTCACATATTACTAGCAAATTTGATTTTGTTGGTCATACTCAAGCCATGCTGGCAAATGTAAACTCAAAGTATTTCATTTCTCTCCACCTTAGGATTTAATGACCTCTTTCCCCTTTATCATTTCTACATCTATTTCTGCCCTTAATGTTAAGCTTTATACAAGACTGGGATTGAGGCAAGGAAAGAGGAAGGGGGAAAGAAAAAAAGGAGAGAGAGAGAGAGATTGATTGGGAGAGTGAGGGAGGGAGATTGTATATGTGAGCACCATAAATACATTTCATATTAACTATTCACAATCACTATTTATAATCAGCTGTTATCAACTATGTCTCCTTCAGCATCATCTTCAGTAAGTTTTTAATCTTGTGAAACAGAACACATTTTTCTGCACGTGTGCCTTGGCTCTGCATGGCTTTGCTGTTTATTCATCATCTCGACTCTTATTTTACAGACTTTTCTCAGTTGGTTCTTTGATTTCTGTTATTTTTTTGCTTCAATCATTAAAATTTCTTAACTTCTTTTTTTAAAAAGATTTTTCTCATTATCATTAAATACTTCTACAGAAAGAAGTGTTATTTTGTAATTTAAGCAATTTCAATATTCTCCTTTCCTTGACTACATTTCTAAGTAATTCTAACTACTTCCATCATGATCTGAAATCTTGAAAGATGAATAGTTCAGATTTGCTCTTGAATATATGCTTATTAATTTTTATCTCAGTTTAATAAGAATTTATTCCTTTTCTATACTTTTGAAAAATGTACTATATTTTGAGGAATTAAACAGTTCCTAAGATGTAGTCTTTTACTTTATATTTTATAATGCTTATTTTCACTTCACATGAATATAATCATTCTGAAGACCATCCAAAGCTATGTTGGTTTTTGTCGTAAATACTATAGTGGAAATCTACATATAAGATCTCAAATTGTGAATTCTTACAAAGTGTTTCTGAGTGTGTTGTATTGTGAGAATAGATATTAGTTGTACTTTTTCCATCTGTTTTGAAACAATATTAGTAACCCCTGAAGATATAGAATCCCTTTCTGTTGTGAAACACAGAAATGAAGTGATTTTTGACTTTCATCTGTATAATTGTGTAATCCCTAATTTATTTCTATGATTTCATATTTTACTATAAAGATCTTATATTAGTAAACATATTCACAAAATTCTGTGTTTGGGGCTGGGAATATAGTTCAGTGGGACAAGTACATGCCTGGCAGCACAAGGTCATGAGTTCGATCCCTGGTACTGGAAAAAAAATTCTGATAACATTTTTCTTGTCCCACCAATCCTGTGTATTCACATTGCCCACTAGCCGCATGTTACTGTTTACCTTTAAGTTAATTAAAAGTAAAAGAAGTTTAAACTTGAGTTCTTCAGTTGTATGAGTCATGTCAAGTGCTCAAGAGCGACATGTAGCTAGTAGTTGCAACACTGGACAGCTCAGATATAGACATTTCTCATCATGGTAGGAAATCCTGTTACACACTGAATATTAGAGAGCACATTCCTTTATTTGTATATTTCTCCCCATTATATTGAGATCTCTTAAAAGTTGTTTTTACAAAGATGGTGTAAACTTGGTTTCTTTATTAGAATTTGTGGGCTGTATCACTTACCTTCAGTTTTGTTTTGCTCTTTGTGTTATTTACTCCCATCTTTGTTTATGTTTCCAATTTTGCCATTACATTCAGCCAGATTCTCTTTTCCAGGAATTCCCTTTTTGTTGCCTAGATCACTGAGCCTCAAATATTTATATGCATAAAAATTACTTGGGGAATTTATTTAAACATACATTGAAGCCCTCACTGCTACAGTTTCTGAGTCAGTCAGTCTGAGAGGAGGCCAAATAATTTGCAATTCTATCAAATTTCCAGGTTTTGATCTGGGAGCTCCCACCTCTGTAATCAATCCCTAGGAAAGTCTTCTACTTACCTTTGCTTGCTTTCTTTTATATAGAAAGATCTTCTATATTTATTCCTTTTAGAAATTTTCTATATAACATACATATTCCTTCGGCTGTTTGTTACTTATATATCCCTCTGTAACTTGAAATCCATTTCCTTTAATTCTGCTTAAATCTGACTACATATGCTGCTTGTGTTTTTCCTATTGCTTTCCTAGACTACCTTCAAGATTTAACTTGTACAGGTGTTTATGGTTCTCCTTCCTTTTCTCTCGCATGCCAGCTCTGTAAGGTGGCTTGACTATGCCAGTTGTATGTTTCTTTCACTGTGACACGTCCTTGGAGATTTACTCTTGGTTTTTACTTGTGACTGTCTTATCAGAATGCACTAAAGTGTTCCTGCACTCAATACCAAAGCAACAGTTCCTAAGTGTCCTGTACCTAAGTGACCTAGCAAGTGACAATTTGGTCATGTCGGTAGCTGTCCTCCATTTAGCGGCAATGTTTCTCTGTACCTTAATGAAAATCTCTCGGCAGGTGGTCAGCACACTTTAGGCTTACAATTGCTCTCCTCATCCCAAGTCTCCATCTGTCTTCTATTTACTGAGCTGGCTTATTCTTATTCACTTGTTAAAAAAACCAATGTCATAGTGTCCATATTTGATTCTAAAATCTTGATCCTCTTTCTTCTTGTACAGTTTCTCAAAATATTTTTGTTTTTCAGTGGAATTGAAATTTACATCAAACCTTTTACTTTCCAGCATTTGAATTACTACTTATGTGCACACAAGAATGATACCAATTGAATTATCAGGTGAATCTCAACTTTATTTTTTGCTAAGCTGTAATTCTCATCATCTTCACAGCAACTATTCAGGATAAGGCCTTGTACTCTTAGAGAGACCTCTACAGTTAGAAAATCCGCTTTTACCCTCTGTCTATGCACCTCATTGTGTTGGACTGCCAAATTCTAGTATTTATCATTTGGAATCATTGAGAAAAAGAAATGAAAGAAGGAACTTCACATAATTCCTGCATCATAGTATATATAAATCATGGCTAAAACTAATGTTGTATAATCATGTTTTCCCATTAAGAACGTTTTTTCTCTCTTTTGTTTTGCAGAGGATGCGACAGACAAATCAGATACGTTTTCAGTAGTTCTCAGTTTTTTTATTGTACTATTCTATTACTTTTACCTTACCTTAATCTACTCCAACTTTGTCTTCATTGCTTTCTCGTTTTCAGTTTAATGCTGTCCAAAAAGAGACAGCAACAAAATGAGAATGTAAATGCAACAGTTTTCTTAACACACTTCCCTCTTGCTGTTCCAATTATTCTTAAATTCTGCTTTATATTCATATTTTCTTTCAGTATTCCACATGAGATCAAGTCATTCAGAACCATTATCTTTGTAATAAGCAAGTGAAAAAAATAGAGAATTAATTACTGTGACTTGTGCAGATTTGAGAAGTGAGGGCACAATGAGAGAAATGACTTAGTGATCCTGGCACAATCATATGCAGTAGTATAGGACTATCTTCTTAACGGTGTCATCTCTTGGAGACACTGCCAATTTTTTAATTTAAGTGTCTTCCAGTAAGTATCTTGAGGAATAGCTCCTATTTTTAGTCTTCCCAGAAGTGCCCAACGGGCTCTTATTAGCTAACAAACTCCACTATTTATTCACTATTCTGTACAATATAAGTTGCCTTTTTTCTAATTCCTTTTATCCTTTTATCACTATTTTCCTTTTCACAGTCTATTTTTTTTCTGAAATACAGTAAAAATAAGGTATACTATTCAGTTGGGAATACAAGGCAAGAATATTAAAAACTATTGAAAATCTGGGGGAATATTATGGCATGTGATTAAACTGTACATGATGTTGGATGACTACTGTATCATAAGTGGTAGGATGTTATTTAAGGAGCTGTATTTGTTAATGTGAGATAGACAGATTGAAATAGAAAGCCATACAGGGTATTATAGTTATCATAGCAGAAAGCCATTACACTCTTACATGGTATACCACAAAGTAATAATGGAGATGATTTCGTTTATGTAGTAGATTTTTTAGGACACTAATTGCAGAATTTTGCAGCTAGTTGGCTATTAGATGACAAAGAGAATGAAACTGACAAATATTTGATAACTAGGATGATGATGTGAGATGGAGAAAGTGTGAAAAATATTGAAGAGGAAAAATGAATTTCAGAGGAAAAGCAAATATTTTATTTGAGTATAGGGGTGGTATATGAGTAGAAATTCCTTATAGGTGATAGAGAGTTCAGTCTGGAAATTAGATGGAAAAGTGGTGATGGAGCAAGACATTACAGGTAACTCACTAAAAGTGCTTTTGAAATATATTAAAGAAGTTGAGTCCCTCAAGCCAAGTAAAGTCAGATTGTCATTATCAAAGTGCCATAGCTTGAGCAACTCAATTCAAGTGAGAAACAGAAGAATGAAGAGCTGGCACGTGATTTGGAGACAGAAGTCCTCCAAAACAAGCAGTACCCAGTATTGTTGAGTGATTCTCATTAAGATGAAGATTAATAAAACGTGATTTTTTTCTGGTGATGTGTTATAATTTTTAAAAATTACATCTTTCTCTTTACTATCAATTAAACTTCCCATGAGAGTTTCTCATTTTGTGAACACCAACCAGAAACATCCTTTTATATATCTCTTTCAGTCTTAGATTACCAACTGTCCTCGTTTTCTGACCTGACCTCTTTCTATGAAATGGAGAGGTTTGATGTAAAAGAAATGCCTTTCACTTTACGTAAGAATGAGCCTTATTTAATAAAGCAAAGGGATCTTTGTGTTTGTTTTTTATATGATTACAGGAATTCATCAACACCTTATTATCTTCTGCAAGGAAGAGGCACTGGATGCAATGTTGTCTATCTTCCACTAAAAAATGAGGACAGAGCATGAATTAAGACAACTTGAATGTCAGTAAATAATTACTGCAATGAATTGGGGCACATCAAATTCTTAAAAACTCCTAAGTACATAAACATGCTTACAAAAAGAAATTTCACTAGTCATCATTACAAGTTACTGTACTCCAACTCATTATTTTATAAAGAAACAAATAAAGGGAAAGAAGGTTGTATTTCTCTTCCTTTTCTATGCCAACTGTATTTCAAGCTAATCAAACTGGAAATTAAAAACAAAATAACTTTTCTTGTAGGATCACAAACCCAGAGCTTTGTGTATGTGAGAAAAATACTCTTACAGTGAATGACAACCCCGGGCCCCAGGAAACTTATTTTTGTAGAACAGTTTCAGCTAATAAATCTGGGAGGCCTGGGAGAATATCATCATTTTGCAGCTCACAGTGAAATGATCGTCAGGCAATTAAGTTAAAGGTTGATGGGGCCTTTGAGCATGGAGACATCAGGCTGAAATATCCTGAGCTACTAATAAATCTTGGCATCACTAAGATGGCACAATCAGAAATCAGAAACCATTTGAGGTCTTTTGCCTAGGAAATATTTTTGCCTAAATTTTAAAAAAGATAAATGTTTTCTAGCTCATTCATGCCTGACTGCATTAGCTCCCTTACTTTTATTGTGAAGAGTTTAAAAATATTATTCTATGCTTTTAGACTCAAGTTGTTAAAGTAGTCTCTGAATTTTTAATGCGAAATGCATTTAGCTTGTTTTAAACCTCAGTCTTTTTGTAAACATGTAGAATGCGAAATAGGAGGTCAAAATGGAGAAAAGAAAAACCAGGTTCACATGAGTTTATGACATTATCATATTCACCATTATTTAGTAAAAATTTAAACAAAAATTCTGCCTTGCTAAATACTAGTATAACCAAATATTTATGCAAAAATGGTCAATAATTGGAAAATTACAAAATATTTTTCTCATGCATGTAAACTCTTAGACAAATTATCCAAGTGTAACGCTCCCTCAATTATATAGATTAAAAACCCTCAACTAATAACAGACAAATAAATAGGAAGCAGTGGTTGTTGACACATAGCAGAGCAACCAATCAAAAATCTTTTGTATAGATCCTTACAATGTCCGAAGGAGAGCACACTCCATTTCAAGTTGGTAAATCCCCATTCTTTTTTTGAAATCAAAATGTAACCAAACCTGTAGCAGTCAGTATGTATGGAGCTTGAAAGCAACAACTTAGGAGCTTTTTGGTTAATACTGTTATAATAATATTTATAAATAAAATATACAATGTATAAAAATAAAATGTCTCTTTTCTATTTAAATATATTTTAATGTTCAAAACACACACGTCATGTTCACAACTGAAAACAGAATTTGCTGAGCAACAACAGTAACAAAAGAGATGGTTGGACCATATCCAAGTGTAGTCGAAAGAGTCAGTAATATGTGAGTTTGATTGCTGGCTCTTCTGGCCTCCAACAGATTATGTTATATCTTTAAACCTAAGTTTTAACCACTGTGACACAAATAGTGATACTAACCCTCAGGAGAGGGTCAGAATATATGAGAAAATTTTATTTAAATTCCTTGTCAAAGTGCTAGCACATTATTACAATAAGTGATAACTTTTATGATCACCATCTATTATTGTAATGAAGTACAAATTAATTAGAGGAATGCAAAGGGTTATATATACCAAAAATCAGAATAAAACTTGCATAGATCACTTGCTGATCTATGATTTGAAGGTAACATTTTAAATGATTTAAGATATTATTAAATAAGCCTGAAAAGAAAATCTTAGGAACTTGAAACTGAGAAAACAAATAAGTATTACAAATACAACTGCAACAAAAACTAATAAATATTTAATAATCTTACTATATAGAGGGATTTTACAAATAAGCATGAAAATTCTGAAAAGAATAAAAAGAACATAAATATAAAAATTTCATGACACTCACAGACCTGAGAAGTGAAAGAAATAAGAAAGATTAAATGACATTTAGAAGAAGATTAATATAAAGAGGAAAACAGAAGTAACTGTATAATTCTCCCATTCTTTGGTAGTCTTTGCCAGACATACCCACACAATACAAACTCACATGTGTAAATGCACACATACACACACACACACATAGAATCAGGAAATTCTGATTGCTTTGTACTTGGCAGTATACCCTAATTTTATGTATGTGATTCAAATAATTTCTCACAGATTATTCTGAGTATACTTATTTTGGCATACAATGACCTTTTTAACCAACTCTTAAACCAACTCACCAACTAAAATGCAACTGTGCTGTTGTAGTCAGGGGTTGTACACAGAACAATTAGAATCAGAACATGGAGTTGATAATATTATTTTATGATGGTCACCCAGAGTTAACACAGGAAAATGCAGGAAATCTATTCACAACACCAAAGACATAGAATATTTAGTCAAGGGCCTAAATCCCACAGCAATGTCTCAGATGAGTCCAGATAAAGACCCAGAGCTCATGACAATGCCTCCCACGAGTCTAAATGGAGATCTACAGCCCACAAGAAGGACTCACGCCAGTCTCTTTTAAGGATCCGTGCTGGGAAGGCCCAAAGGTCAGCGGTGTAAACAAGTTAGTCTGTGCCAGCGGGGTGAAGGTAGAGGGTTCTACGCTGGAGCGAGCCGAGAAGTCACACTCACAACAAACACCAGGGCTGTCCTGAAAGCACCACAGCCATCCTCAGCAACATGGAGGCCCCAAGCTCCTCCAATGACAAGCATAGTCCAGTACTCACCAGGAAGCCAGTGTGACGAGTTCATCCTGGAGACCAAGCTTCACAGGTCTTCCTCTCTGGAGCCAGGAAGCAATGCTTGATGTGAGGACCAGAGATTCTCCGGGAGAACCTATAATGGCTCAAACAGCAATACGTAGGAGAACCCACAACACCTCAACCTCTCAAGGCCGTAACGCCTTATCACTCTCAATGCTCTTCCTTCTCCTTCTCCATGTCTCCATTTATGCTGGCAGCCTTCCTCAGGTGAAACATCTACGTTCAGCAGCATGGAGATGTAATCCAGATGGTGTTAAGTTGACCACCAGTTTTTAATCCATAACATGTGCTATATTGCTACATTATTTTTATCAACTACTTTGTCACAATTTGTACTCCAGCTAGGAGATGTTTAAAGGTACATTCTCCTTCATCTTTGCTTATACTGGACTAAAGAGCTCTTAAATTAATGGGGGGAAAATCAAGTTAATAGAATAAATGTAGTTAAATTAATTAACAAAATATAAGGGTTTCCCACAACATTTCTTTTTAGTGAAATACAGCAGTGAGACTGATAGTAAATAAGAATTCTACTCCTACACATAAAAGAAAAATAAATTGTTAATCTTTCCTTACCTGGAAGCCTAAAACTAAGATAACAGACAACCTAATTTATGCTTGATGGGAAACAGATCCTCAGAAATACACCATCAACTTCTGGAGTTATGCTGGGTTGATTTGAAAAATCTTGAAAGGTCTGTATTAATGTACCTAAAGTTAGCTCATGTCCGTCAAGGCACTTGTAGTGTGCTGGAAATTTCAGCATAATTTAATTTCCAAAGTCAAATTTGATTCCACTATAATTTTCCTAAAAACGTAATTAACTTTAGAAAGGCAATTATGTGAAAATTACCAATACTTCAGTCATGTACATATCAATTATATTATAAAAATTCTTGCATAACTTTTTGCAAGCAAAAGTACGCAGTAGCCCCTTTCTCTAGTTGGTGAGGTAGGGTGTCCATCTGTAAAATTCTGTTTAGGGCTTACAGTGTGGTCTTAACATTTAGAATAAATCACTGGTGTATACTTCTCATTTTTAGATGCCTCCAAGTGGGCAATTACTTTGAGAGATAATCTGAATTTGCTTCAGTAGAATGCTTAATGAAGTAAACTAATATTATGAATAATTCATTGTATTTAATATTTTAAAATACTAAAGGTAGTACAGGCAAAGACTGACTTACTTTTGAAATAATGAATGTTAATTTCAGTTTATCATTTTAAATAAGAGTTGCTTAACAGAGTAGAGAATCTAATAAGCCTTAAATAAAATGGCACAGATATCTCAAGGTTTTACTTCAAGAAGAGCCATTGTAGGAAACATGACTTCCTCTAACACAGTGCATTTATTCATTAACCACCCACATCTCTAAACATATCTACCTTGTCAAAAACCATCTGAGAAAGAGAAGTCCATACTTTCTCTATGGTATGGAAGTACAATATTGGGTTAAGACACTGTCAAATACACAGCTCTACAGTTGTTAGATTGATAACATTTTAAAAGATGATGCTAAGCTGAAAGAAATCTTTTACTGGAGAAAAATGGATCAATTACTTGGAGAAAAGAAATGGATGTGGAATTTTTTGGACAGATTATTCCAGTGAATTTAGTTTAGTAACTCTACTTCAGGGACACTTACTATGCCTTACTAGAAATTAATAAAGAATTATAATATCGAACACATAATAAGACTTTAAAAATACCAGGCAGTGATATGCATATATATAATATTAATATATTAATATAAAACAAATATATAAATTAAGATAAAATAATAAACATGAAATTAATATAAGTAACAAAATATTTTATATTAATATAATTATATAAAAGAATTAATATAATCAATGTGAACTAATATATTATGAAATACTAAATTAATATAAATAAACACATAAATATATGAAATACATATATATATTTGCTTATTCATATAATCTTTACAACAATCCTATTAAGTAGATTCTATTGTTGTTCTCATTTCACTAGACTTACAATGTCAAAACCATGTCAAAATTCAATCGCAAACAGACTAAATCCATAGTCCAATAACCGTATTATTATGGGTATTAACCAACAATGACCATATTATCTCAAGAAAAAAATATATAATGATGTTTTAGGAGTGAATTTATTTTTAGTATCGGTGATTGAAGCCAGGCCCTTTGCATTGAGATACATTTTCAAACTTCTTTTAATGTTTGTTTGCTTCTTTGGGAGTTTCTGATTGTTTGTTTGTTTTTGAGACAAATTCTTATTAAGTTGCTAATTTTCCCAGTTTGCTAATTTTCTCAAAGGCCAGATCTATCTTTCAGAGCTAGAATTGCAGGTGTGTATGCGTACGCCCATGCTAAGAGTAAACTTTAGATTTGACTAATAAGGGGAAATTTATTTTGGAAAGGAGTGTATATTAGCTGGAGAGATTGATTCAAATGTGAAGTTTTTGACATAAGAAATTAAAATACTTCTTTTTGAGGGGAGAAAGTGAGGAAATAGTGAAGACTGGGCAAATGTTCATTTTATGTTGTTTTGACAGATTATTATGTGTTCTAAGCCATCCTACAGACTGAAGGTTAAGGATTATAAACTGTAGCAATTTTGTTGTGTAGCATATTTATGGCTTGAATTGAACAAACTCATAAATAGCTAATCTTTTGAAGTGTTAACATCTCAATCATAATATCTACTTAGTGAAAGAATCTTCAATACCATGTCCTAAATAATGTTATCTGAAGTTAAATTGAAAATCAGAATTGTTACCATCTTACTCCTAAGAGTAGTACCAGAGAGATACCTGAGTTTAAAAAATTAAACTAGTAACTCAAGATCGCCATATGTTCTTCAGTTTTTAAATGTGGGCATTTCAGTAACATTGCATAAATAGACATTTGTTTTAAAAGTTATACTACTGTTAAAGGTCATGTAATTTTCGCATATCCAAATACATGAAAAATTATTATTTGTTGCAGTTGTGCAGCTGACACAAATGCTATTTCCTGAGATACTAAGTTTCAGTGGACTGAATACAAAAATCAGAGGATAAAAATGCAGTTTAATTCACAAGCACAAAGTTATCCTCAGTATGACTGGGTTCCAGAGCAAATTTATTTAAGAACACTAAAATTTAAATATCTTATAAATTTCCTATGTGACAAAATATTTTTATTTTTTCCTGAATATTTAAAAATGTAAAATCCTTTCTTAGCCTGTGGACCTTATAAAAAAAGACAATGGATCAGATTTGGTCCATATAGGCATTTTTATGTATAAACTCGTCAGATTGATGAAATTATGATGATTTAATACTCCTTATGAAAAAAAATTAAGCACGTTTATATTGATTCAAGGTGCAAAAGGAATTATTGCTCAAAAGTTAATGGAAAAAATAACTAATCATGAGAGTATTTACTCAATTGGTGTACTTTCAAGTGTTTATCTTCAATCTTTGGGTAATATGTACATTCTTAAAGATAAGAATCTTACATATTTACACTGACTTAGAATGAACATGTATCAGTCTTGATCTTCATATTGAAAAATTCCATGGAACGGTAACTTGGTGGAATTCTGGATTCTATAGAATATACTGTAATTAGAAAATTACATAGGCATATTTTGTTAACTTTTTCCAGTATTCCTCATGAGTATAGTTGAAGAAAATAGAAATAAATATTCTTTACATGTTATGAAAATCATAAGATGGTATATAGTCAAAACCACCCTTTCAGAAGCTTTCTGCATTCTTCCTTACATGGAAAGCGCTCACCACCAAAAGGTACCATGTGAATACCAAGTAGAAAAATGCATTCCCTAAGTTTCAATTTAATGTGAAACTATCAAATGCATCCTAATTTAAAAACCTTAAGGATCTATGGCCTTCAAATTGCCTCTGATGGAACAAGGGAAAAGAGCCTCTACCTTTTCACAAATAAGCACAGAAAATTTTGGTTTCTAGTTAGACTCAGTTCTCTAAAGAGAAATTTATAGAGAAAGGAGATTTGGAAAGAGTTCAAGTCCAAAAACTGAACTTTTGTCTCTGAAATTTGAATACTAATGGTTTGTACAAAGCATGTGATAAAATAAATTAGATATTAGGTCTATAATCACTAAAAGTTCATTTGTAATCAATTTACCTTGGGTTAAATAGGTTTATTAGCACATTTTTTAATTTAAGCAGTATCATTGACATTGATATCCAACCATTAATACAGCATTTTCAGTATCTTTATCATAAACTCACTTTCACCAGTGAGACAAACTGACTCTGTTTTATGATATTTGAAGTAGTTGATATATAAAATATGTGAGTAATGGATTCATTGATCTTTTTAGTTTGTTTTCAAATGAGTTACCTCATACAGGGAGTGCAGAATGTTACTATTTTAACTAGGGATATTTTCATCATAAGAGATAAATACAGACTAGTGGAATGAATTTAGATCTCAGTATAAGATTTTAAGTATCTATGTTTATATGTATTGCTTATATCTATGTCTTTATACATCATTATATATCACAAAAATGCACGTATACATAAATGTTTACACTTAGAATTCCATTTACTCTTCCTTCTGAATCTTATTTGAACACATATCTGAACATGTTTATTGTGTCCCTATTATTCAAAAACTAAGCATGAATTTTATTCAGTGGCTAATGAAATTCTATACAACCAACTAATGGAAAAAGAAATTTATCTAAAATACAATTCCAAAAAAGAATAAAAATGATTACTGGTTGTAAACTGTCTCTTGATAATTTTAAATTCTGAGGATTTCGATTAAAAGTTACCTTCGAATTACTTGAACAGTATAGCTTAGTGCTTCTATCATGCAAATATATGTACTTAACATACATCTGTTATATAGGAGATCTTAATGTTGAATAAATTAATCACTTGATATATTTTTATTTTCCATATTTACAGAGACATTGTAGGCTGTAACTTCCTGCATGACCTAGGTAACCAATTTGATACAGGTTTAATTTATGATCTCTGGCTTTGTGTTCATATAAAGATAGCTCACTTTATTTGAAATTTTAACTACAGGTCTAGTTCTACAAAATTCTGATTTTTGGCATCTTTACTACATTGATTTTGTGCACGTTCATCTTTTACTTTGTATTATATAAAAGTCAATATGTTGATCTATAAACACATCTGCTGCTTAGATAGTGGTTATTTTAGAAGTGGCTCTTTCCAGTTATAGCTATGAGAATTGGTAGTGTGTGCTCCTGTTGGCTCGTCCCAGTCATAAACTTTATGGATAATTCAAAGAACTATGTGAAAGAAATAGTCTTTGATTTACTTCAACATTGGTGTGTAAATTACAATTGTGTTTGTGAGAAAATATCTTGTGTTTGTGTATTTCCTTCAATTCTGGAGTGTCAATATCAGTATTATACTGAGATTAGAAATTGTATGAATACAGCCATATGTCAAATCACCAGTGTGTTAAAATTCCTAAGCAGTATAACATTGCTTGATATATGAATATGGATGTTCTATATTTATGTGATGGTAGAGTCACCTAAAACTGAGATGTTAGCCTAAAGTGTTAAACAAACAAACAGAAATTAAGAAACAAGAATTTCTCAAAATTGTCACAGCAGAAAACACCACTCCTGTTGCATTTTACTGATCAGATGAGCCAAAAGGGCAGCCCATATTCCAGAAAAGAGAGGAGTACATTCCGATTTTTAAAGAGGAATAACAAGCATATATGGAGAGAAAGGAACTGATGAGCCACATTGCAGCCATCTATCTAAGAAATAAGTGATATTTAGTCAATCTTTGATATATTGGACATCACTGTCATGAAACAAGTAAGGAAAAATTGAAAATATATTGCATGTGAAATACTACACTGATCTCCATAATTGAAATAATACATGTAGAACAATGTCTCACTTGGTGGAACACAGTATGAGTCTGTGTGTGTACTTCTGGGTTTCAAGTAGATGAAACAGGCAGAACAAAGTTACCACTTTAGACATGCTTCCCAGTATGAGGTCTCGAGTGCAGGTGGGCATTAGGAAGAAGGCTTGGTACTTCTATTGCATGTGTTTTTTGCAGCATGAAGATGACTTTAAATGCTGTAATTCTGAGGAATTTTACATTTTTACATTTAAATATTCTAAGAAGAATTTGAATAGATAATCTTATGTAAGTATTTTAACATAAGTAAAGATCCTGAAACCTAGAGTGGTTATGTGACTTCACAAAACTCTTAATTTTACTGCAGACTACATGGAGTGTGGACTGTGACCTTGAATCTTGTTCTTTCTGTTGCTGAGTTACTGCTTTTACGGTTATCCCATGCAGCAGTGGTTTTTTTCTAAATGCCTCTGGTATAAATTGCTGATGTGGTAGCACATGTTGAAGACAGGTCTTCATCAAATGGTGAATAAGATTGTGTTATTTCATTATATTTTCAATGACTTGGGATCTCTAAAATAGTGAAATTGTTTAGTCAACTTGACAAAATATGATAGTGAGTAATTTACATGCATATGGTGAGTGGGGATGATTTAGCTTTGATTGCCTTTAAAGCTTGTGCAATTTTGGCTCTATTCTGTTGGCAAGAAGGATGAAAAAAATTACAACCACAAAATTAAGCACAGGATTTTAAAGGAGGCCCATGTAATATGAAGCCCTTCAAGGTCAAGAGTTAACAGTGTTTCTCAGTCAATTTAGTCAATTGAAATTATAGAGTTTTGGTCAGACTTTTGAAAGAATGTGTTTTTATCCAAAATGCTTCTATTAAGCACAACCAAAATGTAATTTTTTTTCTCATTTTAAGAGTGATATCCTTGCAACATTTATAAAGAGGTCTGCACGCAATCTTTCTTGTACACAGGAATACAAGCTATGCTCTTTAGCTCTAAGTTTACAGAACTACCTTTCATAATGTTTTAGAAACATAATCCTTCCTTTTAAAGACTTCCAGTCACCACATTTAGGTAAAAAGCAATATTTTAAAAAGCGGGATAGAAGGAAACAAGGGGATAGTTCTCGAGAAAATGAGAAGTGATCTAGGAGGTTGAGGGGAGAGGGGACAGGGAAAGGGATGTAAGAAGAATTAAGATATGTCATATACAGGAACCTAATAGCCACAATGAATGTAAACATTAGCTAAGAGTAATAATGACAACAATAAGCAAATTGGGGAAAGGGGATTGAGAGACACAATGAGGAGGTGGATGGGAAGCAGATTAAAATAAAGAAGCAAGCTGTATTATGTACATGAACGTACCTCCCAAGATGAATGCAAATGTCATGTAAGACATGCATGTAATAATAAAATTAAAAACAGAAAACACTGACAGGCAATAATTATACATATTTTTTAATTTGTGATAGTTAGATGCCTGCATACAATGACCAATGATTAAATCAAAATATAGATAAACACAATCATTTTACATCGAGAACTCTCTAGATTCTCTCTTTTAGCTACTTTAACATGCAAAATAAATTATTGTTAACTATATTCACCCTACTCTATTCTAGAGCACTAGTGTGTATTTTTCCTATCTTCGTATAATTTTGATGTCTAAACCAATGTGTCTCTTTTTCCCTTTCCTATTTCATTCCTAAATACTGACTCTATACTTTTCTGCAGATGTATGGGGTTAACATTTTTGAAGAAGCAGTAATGATCCTGGAAACAATTATAAAATGATGCATTATATTGATATGTGATGGCAATACATTTTTCTTTATTTTTCAGGAAGTTACTCAATTTCAAATTATTCAATCTGACTTGCTCCATTTGCAAAAGTGCAGATAAGTGAGAAAATATCTGTACAAAAATGTTACTGTCAAAATGAAAATCAAAAAAAATTCAAAGAAATGATGCATATTCAAAATATTGTTTTTCAATCAATGTCCAGTGTCAGTGGTCTACATATGTAATGCATGACAGGTTTAGAGAAAATAAGTGTATCATTTTACATTCCAGAGTGTTTTGTGATAGGCAAGGCACTATTATGTTCCCCATTCTTGTAAAGAAAATCAGTTTCAGGATATGAACTTATTTCCCTGAAGTAACATAGCTGGGATTCAAGCCCAGGACTTATACCACACAGGGCAGCAGGCTTTTCAGTATGCCACTCTATTTTTGACAAAGGCCAGCAGAAGTTTATGCTATCCCCACTGTCCTGGCCTACCAGGAAATGATGACATTCCTGAGGTCTTATAATTTAGCTTTTTGTTATTACTGCTTTTCTGTAAGTTATTTAATTAGAATCTGGATCTTCTGGCAGGAAAATTGTCAACCCAGCATCTTTCTAATAAGCAGTGTCTTTAGGGGAGAAAGTCAAAGTTAGCAAATAGAAGAGAATAAATGCATGATACTAGCTGTTAGAATACATTAGTTGCAGACAAATTTCAATGGGAGTGTCAGTCACCATGAATTAAATTTTTAAGTGAAGTGGCCTGAAAGGCAAGTATGGAATAGAAAGAAGTACATATCACAGTACAGAAGATTTGGAATTTGCCCAAGCCTGTCATCCCTTAATGGAGGAACTTTTAGGAGCAAAAGCAAGGACTGATTTGATAGAATGATATTGAAAAATGCTTTCCAAGGACACTTTTCAGCATTCCTACTCAGATACAATGTTCTGAACATTTTCTCTGTTAGATAAATATGACCTTAAAGCAAAATAATCAAATACAATCTAGGCTAACAGATAATACCATGAAGTATTCTAAAGGGTTGAAAATTACTACTAGAGAACCTCGTTTAGTTTTTAAAAGAATTGTTACAGAAGTTAAGTGTTAAATACTAATTGAGAAAACAGTGGTTTTACCTCTACTGACACCTATGAATTAAAAGGGCTTTCTTCCCCTTTATTTCAAAATATTTTATTACTGGTAGGTAGAGAATGAAGGGATACTATAATCTTTTGAGAAATTTTCTCAGTGAGGAGAGTGAGATCCTGCTATTAGGGATAATCATACTAGTGGGATTGTTCATCATGTTGTGCCCTAGAACATTTTAGGTACATATTTTCTCTAATAAATAGTAGATGACATGCTTCTCTGCATGATGTTGATGAGAAATTATTTTATCTAGTTTTCTTAAAGCCCATAGGTTTCTAAAAAATTATGTTTTCTGCTGGCATGATTGAAGTAACATCTATGGGAGTTGAAAAGTGTGTTGAATTTCCCAGAAGTTGTAAATCCTGTTAAATTGCAGTGTCAAGCCCATAGCTTGCATTGAGGGAGTAGCGGATGAGATTTCACCCAGAGAATGGAAAGGTATTTAGAACTGATTGTGCCTGAAAATATTTTTCTTTGTTTGTTTTTGTTTTTGTTTTTGTTTTTGTTTTTGAGTAAAGAGTGGATATATTACCCAGAGAGTTATAACACAGGCACCAAAAGGGAACTGGATCTTTTCAATCTGTCAAATCATGTCTGCCTTTTAATCATCAGCATAAAATTTTCTATGGGACTATATGAATCAAGTTAGCTTTTAATTAGCAGGTCTTCACTATTAGAAAATGTATGGTTCTGGAATGAAGATATATAATTTATTGGTACAATTCCATTATCCAGAACTCTGATAACCTATTAAAACTTAAAACACTGGTCTATTTTTTTATTGTAATTATATAAAAACTGAATTAGAACTCAATTCTGCTCTCCACATTCACTCAACTTTTATTAAAGCAGAGTAACAGAGCAAAGGATAGAAATGATACAGAATTTCAAAAACTTGTAAGAAATTAACATCAGTTAATATATTGCATATTGTTACCTTAGTTGTTCAGGTCACTACTTTTTTGAGCATTAAAAAATTACATCTTTCTGACTTTATGATCATGCCATAGTATCACACAATCATTCGGCTTTTCTTGAATATTCATTTTACCATGTTCTGAAATGTTATTTGCATATTCTGTTTTCTAACTCAACCTAGGCACTGGGGATTCAGCTCAGTGGTATAAGTGCCTGCCTTGCAAGCACGTAGTCATGAGTTCGATCCCCGGTACTGATTTTTTTTTAAAACACATTTATAATTCAACCTATTTTTTCTCCATTTTTCACACTCAGCTATGAAATACTGAGTTTACCTTTCCTCCCTCTTAATATTTTTTAAATGATGCATTGAAATAAAACAACTTCATATGTCTATTACTAAGCTTACTATTTTATCTGCATTATGTTATATAAACTTTGACTTACACTGTCAAAAACCAGCTCCAACATTTGTTTCTATTTCTGAAAGACTTATTTGATTGCCTTTTCCCCTATGTCACCAGCACTAACATATGTCTTTTCCTAAGACAATAAAAACATAGCATTTTGATACACATGTTAAGGAAATTGTCTCATGCTAATCCCCTTATTGACTTCATAGAAATCCTATCTAAATATTAACTATTGCTATTCTGCTATTATTTTATTTTATTTTATTTTATTTTAGAGAATAAAGCAGAAGAGGGCAGAAAAAGCAGATCAGAACAGAACAACATAAGCAACACAGCACTTTACAATAAGACAACCTGGCATTAAGAGTATCTATCAAAATATCTCTTTCTCTGCTATAGTTGAGCATAGTTTCAAACACAATAATATCAAACATAATAAAATAGTATAAAACCATTCAAAATAATGAAAGAATGACAAGGCATTTTGAACCAAATAACAGAGAATGATCAATGGCTACTATAATATCTCATTTTCAATAAAAAATTTTGTTTAAAATATCACATATATTAAAATCCCAATAAGACACACCATGATAGAACCAATGGTAATAGAAGAATAGAAGCATGGTAGGACTTCAAAGCAAGACAATATTAAATCAGCAATGTCTGCCATAATGTTTTGTTTTCTTCAAAACAGCTTTTCATACCATCACACATAATAAAGTCAAACAAAACAGAATAAAACCATTCCAACTGATGAACGAAAGCATTGAAAGTCTTCTAAGCTATGAAATGGGGAATCATGATTACCATAAAGTCTTATATACTCTTAGCAACTCTCATACTAGGGAGACTATACTGTATTTACACATGTGAGTCTGGTTTATTTTGCTTATGAGTATGGTCTCAAGTTGTGTCCATTTATTTATAAATATCTCAATGTGATCATTCTTTATAGC